>UZAN01041458.1:13090-58558 GCA_900618425.1 Echinostoma caproni | reverse complement strand
AAGTGATTTGCGAAGCAGATGTACATTTCTGTAACTGTAAACAGTTGAGTTGCAGTTGATCTAATGATACCCGGTTGTTGATTTCGCCAACTGCATCATTGCTATATCAGCCACAACAAGCAGTGTTCGAGCTGTAGCTCGCTCTAGCTTATAACACTATTTGGGCAGTAGCGGTGTGTTCCCCTTAGCCTGATCAGTGTTTACATGTCCTTGCCGGCCATTTGCACAAAACGTTTGGCTCGATACAACGGCATCTTTGAATAAAAATAGGACCTTTTCGATTTAAGCTACTGGGGACGAGCTAAAACCGGTTAAGTGTCACCAGCAAAATGGAAAAGCAAGGTACATATTGGTTCACTCATTCAAACATGAGTAATGTAGATAGGAACTGGAAAGACCGGGATGTGGTATACAAATTTGATTGTCAGAATAAATAACAGTTCGAAAATCTCCAATATCTGCTCAGTTGGTTGAGGTTACATCATAAAAGCATGGATTTGTTTACGATAGGTCTCTGTGTTGTATGGTGCATGAAAGTAGTTCAACTAGACGCTTAAACACTGGATAGAAACTATATTTTTAATTTGCAATACATAGTCTTGTTGAAATCGCTTAAGAACTAGATGAATACCAAACGAAGAATAAAAGTACTTAATAAAGCTGTAGTATTAAATTGTGTGGTCTGCTTTCCACACAACGAAATACCTTGTGGAACGTGATGCGCACAATCAGAAAATAAGATACAATTTTCACAATGCGGTCTTCGGGGGATGGAACGATCTATAGTGTTTATTGGAATACACAGTTTCCTATTTTTACCTGTAGTTGTTTAATTGCAGAGTAGCTTTGCAGTGACCAATTTGTTGTGAACGGAATCCAAACAAGTCAACGCTGCACACACTGATCACTCCAAAATGCAGTATACAGTAGTAGCCGATTGGGATGCACTAAAATATTTTATTTTTGACTAAATGCAGTTTCATTACGTTTATCAAATATATCAATGCTTTAGGTATGGTCAATAAGTTATTCCGTGTTTACTTTGATCTACGTTAAGTCCTAACCATCATAGTCCTGTCAACCGTTAATGATGAAATGGGAGTATCCGCTACATTCTGAACAAATCTATCTGCGGAGTATAAACTAACCACTAAGAATACTGTCCTAAAGACTCATCAGCGCTTACTTAGTATTATATGGGGAAAATATTTCCTGCAGTTCAAATGTTGTTGCTTGTACGAACTCATAAGTGTTTCAGAGGGACCCGTTACTTCAGTTTTGATTAAACCTGGAGGTTCTATGATGGCGTGAACATTACGTAATATGCGTATTTCAGCCATGTCTTTACGACCAAATAGTACTTTGATAAAAGAACCGTTTTGTTTTCTAGATTCTATTCCAAGCCAATAAAAACTAAGATGGCTTGTTTCCACATTCTTTTTTAATTCTAACCTCATTTCCCGAGGACTACGGAGGTAAGAGGTATAGCTGTTGTCTCGTTTAATAGTTGACGATGTACGGAAAACTGAGGTACATCATTGGACGTTTCAAAATATGTTTGCTGAGAAATGCGTGCAATTTATTTGAAAATAACCAACCTTCAGGCTTTGCTACGACAGTACGAATATCCAAGCTCTTCTATACTGTGTTATCTATTGTTAATACGCAAAGAGGATAGTGTGAACATAGACAAGAACGTCAAAAAAATGAAGTTTGTCCAAAACGTTGTCAGTGAAAAAGTCAAATTGCCTCCGTTCGGCATAACGTAACAAGTTTCATTGCTTAAGTTGACTTATTCATTACTAAGCTTTCCGAGCTTCTGATGTTCTAAATTGACGTACTCGTTCTGTATGATCGTTTGGAGTCAAAATAATTAACGTTCGTATACACTAACATTTTGAAATATGCCGCTCGAGTCAGTCAGTTCACGCTCTCAAATTAGTATATATTTTCAAGAAATCTGCTCTCTGTTGCACTTTTACATTTTGGGGATTATTTCCACCGCTATTATTCATCTACTAAACCGAACGAGTGTCAACCTTTTGTTCCATATAAAAGCTAACAAAGTGAGGTACCCGTTTTATTATTTGAGGGAAGGAAGGAAACTTCCTTGTTGGAACACCCGACCGTTTGTTACCAAACGAATTGCGTCCCATCCAGATTTGAACAGTTGCCAGGTGCTGTCGATGACTGAAAATATTTCTTAAAACTAAACTACCATAGAACAATCTTGACCTATTTTTAAACCTTGAGAGCATAATTTTTTCAGGTGATCTTTTTAATCACTTTTCCCAAATCAATATTTCTTTGCTACCATTCAATTTTTGATTTGTGTCATTTAAACATTTCGCTATTTTAAATTGCCAAAGTTGTTCACCCTTCTACGGCAGCTAATGGCCAAACCGATATTTTTACATTTTTTGCGTATTTTTACTCTTTTCATGGTTTTAGATTATCCTGACTGAAACCGATCGATATATTTGATACAGCCATTGTGGAACGGCACATTTCTGATTAACTCAGTGACTGATCACGCCCACTAAACATTGCGCCTGTTGTCATATCGCACGAGCTTAACATTACCTTTAGAAACGATTTAACATGCTAGTCTTTTCTCGTTCTCTTGCTGTCACTCTCCGTTTTGAACTTACATTTACATCGTCATTTGATAATAGTATTCTTGTTAATGCAAAATTGTGAAATATTTTCGTTTTAGGGTCAGCATAATCCACGGACTTTGTGTGTTGTACTTCACTGGTTTACTTTTTGGTCCATTACGGGGATTCCTTAGTGCTCAAACTACTTGACTGTTCAGGTGCTGCTAACGTCTTCGTGCTGGTTAACAGAAACAAAGCGAACATTGCCAAGAACGCCCTGGTTTACCCTTCATTATGTGCCGTCGGACGAACACTTGTGATAAACAATGTACATTAGGCCACTTGGGTGAAGCATCGATTCGCCTTATTGAGGGCTCCTCTGAGATGTACTCGATAATCCACATTTACAGCCGTGATGATAAATGCTTCGTTTTTTGATGTCAGATATTTTCAGCCGGCATAACAGTGTAGTTTCATAGTTATTTGGTACCTCCGCGTCGGTGAACTAGCGTGAGTGATTTCAAGCAGACCATGCAGCATTAATTTACGTCTACGGAATTTGTAAGCACATATAATCGTCAACTATCGTGATGCTTGACACGAGATCGTGCGCAATATCCATCCTATCGACTAAGTTATTGGTTAATCTCGGTTGTCCGTTTAAGGACGTATATGTGGTTTGTTATAAGAGCTTGTTCCATAAAACTGATCTGAGGACGGCCGAGAGAGTGCAGCTGACATAAGTTATCAAGACCGGATAGGGATGAGCGTTACAAAACGACACATTTTCCTCCTTATAGTCTGGGGATGAACTGGTTGTCCATTTTGTAATCAAATGGCGCAACCAGCGTATATAAGCACATGCACGTGAACATATCTGCAGAACAACCAACGGAATGTCATGTAAGATCATTTTGTGCAAGGAGTGCATAAACAAACTAGTTTCTGCATGCGGCGACCAGCTATTTGGGCTTCCATTGGCTCTTAACCGTAGTGCCTTGTGTGCCGTTCGGATTCCACAGTAAAAAAATCACATAGATTTATTTATATTTTATATTCTGTTAATCAAGGTGATTTACATTCGTGACTGGGAAAAAGAAATGTGTTGCTTATTTACTTTAAAAGCTGTTTTACTTCAGTGGTTCTTAATTCACTGAAGATAATAGTCTCTTTCGGTCATACTGCATTGATCAATCTAAACTATGAGCTCTAACCACCCGGTGAAAAGAGAAATGCGTTAGAACATTTAATTATTACCGAATCGCACGTTTGAGTTTACTGACTATATACCTGATTAGCGACATTCCTTTCATATTTGTGTTCGTATATTTTGTTTGTGATACCCGCGGGTTTCCGTCTCGAGTTTTTGCCATCCATCAAAGTCAATAATCTCCGTTCTCCTCACCATTTGTGTTATGAATGTCATTCAAACTCAGCAAAACTTCGAATTATTAAAGATTGCTTAGCACAGAGTGTAGTTTCACTCATAGCGTAAAAACAATCGTCAAATCTGTACTTGTAAGAGCAAATAAAAGTGTATCGGGAAAGGCAATTGAACTCAAGTATGAGGTTTATCTAAAACGATAATTTAAGCCTTTTGGTAACAAACGGAGGTGATGTAGTACATCCAGTTGACACAATCGGAAGGCATGGACAGATGGTATTTTAAGTAAACCGTTGTGTATATATTCTGGAAATCTGGATATAATGTATTGAATTGTGGAGAAAGTTAACTCAATGGTTTTCAAATAAAACGACCAATTTCCTTGGAAAAATCGTTTAGGAAACTTTTGCCGAAACCACTATTTGCAACAATCCCAACGTTACTTGCGAATGCAAACTAACGGCATAAACACACTAAGTTTCATGGTATAGTGTCATCAATGTGTTCTCCGTGGGTATTCACACGTGATTATTGGTTTACGGCATCCTTTTTTCCTGTCGTTTGATGGTAGTCACGTGAAAACTATTTTACGATCGCTCTTCCGGTATGTGGAATGAAACCGAATGTTTTTGACTTCCATTGGTTCGTTATCGGTTCATGAACTCTGATCCAGCAAAATGGATAGAAAAAACTAAACTGGGTTTATTGCCATGACCATTCTCTATTACGATGGATGGTCTTAGCGCCATTTCCTTTGTCGCCTCCGTAGGTTTTTGCATTCTATGAGCAAAACAACTGGAGACTTTACCTGTTCTTCACCCGGAAGCACATATTTTGAGTATTTTTTTGCGTCCATTGTGCTGTATGTAATCGTCTACAGTTTCTTGTCTTCGCACATATTCCTAATCAGCGTTGTTAGTGACAAGTTTGGTATTCCCGCACCACAGAAACAGTTGGCGCATTTAATCTCAACAACCCGCTCTGTATCCGTCACTGTGAATAATTATTCAAGCAAATGGATGTGAACTTGAATCGCTCTTGTAACCTAGCGCGCTCTTTGATTAATCACAGCATGTCTTGGTCATTAACACATACAGAAAAGCACCTAGCTCAATCCCCGCGTACAAACACAACATAACTTAATAACAAAACTATAAGCTTTTGCTAAGTATTGGATCGACTTTCCGACAATACTATGTGTTCACTGCTATCACGATAAGTTAATGAATAAAGTGAATATAATTTTTATATGATCAATACAACCAACTTCCAGAAGAGAGCTGCGACTAATCTAAGGCCACCTCGAGGAATTCAGAGTTTGAAACATTTTTCTCCAATGAACTTGAAGAGAATACAGTAGTGTACCTTGCGCAAGTTGTACCCGGATATATTTCGCTGTACCTCTTACATACCACAATTAGACCCTTTTGTAAACCGATGGTAAAAAGGGCAAAAGTCACCGGTTAGACAGACACCAGTCTCTTCCATCGTAACTCATTTGTTTGAGACGACCATCGGTTCGACCGAATTACTACGTTATCCGTCATCATATCCAACATCATTTCACGTTTACCTCAGTTTACTGAAGCAGTTGCGATTAAAAGATGGAATCTCATTTTTGTGTTATTCGTTATCTTGGAGTTGCCTAGGTAGAAACCATGACTACTACTACTTATTGTGATCATAAATATTATATATTCTGTAGTATGCACCTCATAGGTACAGTGAGATATATTCGGATAAAACGTAAACCAACCGTATTCTCTATTTCGATTGATTAAATCAAACATGAGAGTGAACCAAATGCATGTGCGTCATTCATCCTGCGCTTGAAGCCCGAAACATTTGCCGTTTGAAGCAGAACGCAGCCTTGAAGGTGAGACTTAAATTTATGTATATAACTTATGCTAATTTGTCTCGTAAATGTATTAATTATTTCGGCCTAGAAAGTAAGCGTATCCACAATCATCCGAACAATAGTTTTTGCACTCCTAGGAGAAAATCAACTGATCAGTAGTGCCAGCATTTTTTAAGTTTACAGATTGAAAGCTAGACGTTTACAAGCATTGATAGGTTGAACTTAACTGCACTCACACTTCATCGTTTTGTAGGAACCAGTTGCACCAATTCATTCTTCCTAAAATCTGTAATCTTGTCTTTGAACTGTAGTCAGTACTCGACTTTTAATTTCCAAATACACCAGTCAGTTCGTTCCCGCAATATTTCCGTCTCACTCTCTTTCTGTCTTCACAAAATATCCCGCAGGAGAAATCGAACGTTCCTTGCTTTCTTCAGCAATTCTATAGAGAAAAAAGAAAATGTACTTCAGGATTTGTCTGAGTCCAACCGTAATTGTCAGACGGTAAATGGTCGAGAACTAAATGTTAGAGCAAAGCATTATCGAAATATTTAATCAACACTAACCACCTGTTGGTTTCAACATAAACACTGGGCCGGGTGAAATCCCGTAGCTCCTTCAAATTCAAAATAATCAAAGAGACATCTTCATGATCTACCCCTAGTTATTAAACATCAAAGTTATAAAATACACCCGTTACCTCACAACTACACACTATCAGTGAACATTCTTTTTACTTAGTTCATCTATAAACTGGTGCATACTGATAAACGTTTTCAATTTAGGTTTAATCCTGCACTCGGTGACTTTGCCTTACTGGGGTTGAGAATATAGATGAGAACAGCTGGCTTCGTTATTCCCCACAAGAATGTTTTCCTTCCCGCCAGCGACAGGGTGGACAAATGGGACGATTTTGTCATTCAAAATGCACGCATTTGTTCACTTTGAAAAACGCTTTTGCGCAAATTAGCATTTCAAAGGGTTTGTTTTGTCAAGACATAGATGTGAGGTGAACTACATGTGGTAAAAATAGGTCATTTTGAAATAAGCAATATCTGATAATTCTCATTTAAAGGAGTGGATGAATTTCACTTTCAAATGTGATTACGTCCACTGTTAGTCCAATCTACCTGCATTCATGAGACTCATTTTGGTTGACGTTTCTCAATATGTTGGTCTAGAAGAACTGTTGAATCTATTCGGCTCCACTCCCACGCGCTAATATTTGTACAATCTACTTAAACACACACAAAAGTGGTTCACAACTCCGTGGACCAAACACATCTGTATCCCATGACCAGCAAAAACTTATGCAAAGGTCTGTTCAGCCCTCAAATTTGTGCTCACACGTCCTACGGAAAAAAGAAGTGCACTTATACGACACGCTGTACACAAAAGCGACTCAGTTGACATCAGTCACATACTACTTTCTCTTTGGTAGTGGTCGGCTTCTGCGACAAGCGGAGGACTACAATGAAAGAGTTTTAGACCTCCGAGGATAAATCGTGTCGTGACGTTAGCAATATGTACCTGCTTCCTTACATCGGGTTTTAAGGTGTTTCCGTAGATTTGGTTAACTTGATGCTTTAGATATCAGAAAGACGGACGATTTAACCTATCAAATTACCTTCTGCTTGTTTTACATACATTCTGTTTCAGACGTATGTGGACATCGATTGCTTCCCTCCTTCGTTTTGCATGTGAAAGGTAAACGTCGCTTTGTTACACAAATGGGTTGGAAGATTCAAATGTGACAGACCACGAAAATCAATTCGAGTGCACCTCTTTGAACTCTAGACAATTTTGGATGGTAAGGTCGGTTTGAGTGGTGTGAACTCTAATGGAACGGAGTTTGGATTTTTTCTATATTACTCCTGATATATTTTTACTTATAATATATGTCCTTTCACTAGTTGATACTTGTCACTGCCGGCACGGGCCTTAATCGGGGTCATTGTACAAATATTGTTTTTTTTTTGGTTGCTATTCTGTCTCTGCAAGTTGTACAAAGGCATAGGTGTCAATCACGAGTGGGTTCGAGTCCTAATATTCAAACAAGACCACTTTTTTTCTTATCAATCACGAGATTCGTAATTATTGCGTTTATTCACATAATGCTCATTTGATTTTGCGACATTTCAGATGGTTATTCTACAGCAGATCGTCTGCAAGTTTCGACATTGTTCTTGGTTGTCTTAGTATCGTTTACACCAAAGTGTCTGTTTTACATAATGACAAATAAGGTTACCATCATTTGATTTTACGTTTTTGTGATTCGTGGTGTTACATAATACTTGGCTCAAACATAGCATTCCTTAAGAAACTTTGCTAGTTCATAATCGCCTCCGATAGCGAAATATGCATTTAGAAGAGCAAGAGGTTTGTTGTGTCTGTGTCATCTATCGACCAATTTGGGCATATTTTATAACTCAGAGAACAAAATAGGGACCTAAGGAATAAACGTGTATTGGTTTTCAACGGGATTTGGATTGAGGTGTATCTGTTTAGGTACTAACCGCATAATTGGCTATGATTAGTTGCGGAGGGCTAGGTGAAGAAACTTGTGACAAAGCAGAAGGAAATGGGATTTCATGAACTAATTTAAAGCGCTCACGGTTTACAATCTAATTGCTATCTTTTTTTGCTGGAGATGAGGGCCTGGTTACCGTTAAACCAGATCTCTGTATTTGAAATGGTTAAACTGAACATCGATCATACCTTAAACGTTCGATAGGGATACTTCAACCTTACAGGAAATTGGTTAGCATCTTCAACCACATATCCTGGACTTATTCCAAATGGGTGGGGTTCGCTCATCCGATCGCCTGGGCATCTGATGTTGTGATCAACGTAACTTGCACCACAGAAACAAGTACACTAACGAATACTGATAGAGATCCCTTCCGACGTTAGGATATCCTTCATCTGTTGGGTAAAAAGTATGTTCCAGATAGTTAATAATCTATATTTCAAATGTCTTTGAAAGGGCAATATTCATAAAGATGATATCTTGTTCTTGCCTGGGTTATTTAGTTTTGCATTGTTTGTCTCTCAAGTAACAATTTATGTATGCATTTTGTGGGAATAGTGAGTTGCTTGTTCAAAGTGTTGATAGACAGAAATACAACTAATTGACTGACGATGAATTAAATAAATGAATGACAAAATACTGTGGGAAGCGTTATCTTCGAAATCAAATTTTTATTATCCAAGTTAAACCTCTAAAAACTGTATTTTTAGGTGTGATTTCAAAACGTATAGACACGAATTATTGGACGCAACCGAAGTAATGAATGCAAAGAACATTGCCCGAATAACGAACTGTCAGACAAGGAAAGACGTCATACTACTCAAACCGTATAAGGAGACGTGATCGTTTGATACGTCATTTGATCCTTGCATTGCAGTTGAGTTTGATCTCATCCAATTGGCCTAGTAACTGAGTAAAATAGTGCTAAATTAGGAGAAATGTTCTGGCTTGGTTCGATTAGGCTTTGTTGATGATTCCAGCTGATTGGGAATCAAACTGATATCCTAGTCGACCTATGTCGTGGGGCAATAGTGAAAGTGGTTGGTGCCTACGGAGGAATAACCCAGTTTCTCATCGAGCTAGGTCAGCTTCGAACCAAGTTGAATGGAGTGAGAAAAAGGATAAAAATACCTCAAGTCAAGTCAAGTCAAGAAATCGCTTTACACATCTCGAGAGGTCGACATTCGTAACTACGGTATGTCAACGAAAAATAAAAAAAACGATAATACAACAATCAAAGGACGTGAAAAAGGACAGCAACATGGGAAACCAATGGATAATATGGTGTTTACGAGTGTTTTGCATTGTTTAGCATTTTGCATAGATTTCCTACAACGAGTTCGTGGTTTGTTAGAAATCTGGCGAAATATGGGGCAGTAAAGCGCTGGTAAGCTTCAGTGTGTCTTTATAAGTCTGTGAATGGAACGGGTGGATGAATGAGAAAGACAATGACTGAGGGCGAAATAAAGAGGATGAGAAAATTCGCGTTGTAGAATGTTTTACAGGACTTGAGGTGGTGTGTCACCATATACTTTGCCAGGTCTTCCCGTGGTACGAGACCACATACCGACAGAAACGTGAAGGATCGGAAAATGAGTCTGAGTTATTTGCTTAAAAGACCAGGAAGAATACAGGCAACCCGTAAAGCTAGTGGGGCAAAAGTCAAGCAAAAACAAAATTCTTTATGAGGTGGTTTGGAATTAAAAGTGATTTAAGACGTAAAACATAAAACGTGAGCCTCCTGACCTTCAGAGAAACGTCCCTGATGTCGTCAGACCAGGTGAGGTTACGGTTGAAAATAACGCCCAGGTAGTTGACAGACGGTTGTCGTTCCATCTGGTCACTGAGGATACATAAAGGTGGGCTGGCATTTAATTATAAATCATACTTTTGTTCTATCACAAAGGAAAACAAATTACTTAGTTACATTTTTGGGGGTTCATGCGGAGGTTCCTTTATTGTAACCACTCAACTATTTCAGACACGTCTTCTCGAAAAGTGGTTTGAAATGATCCGTTGTGGTAGGGCAGTCCGAATAGTATATCGTCTGCATACTTGATGAGAAGAGAATAATTGCTCACAGGCATAGAGGAAATGTAAGCAGAAAATAGAAAAGGCGATAAAATGGCACCTTGCAGTGCGCCTTTTGACAAGGGCAGCAGTGAAGATGTACAACCTTTGTAGCATGTGAACTGCTGACGNNGCTGACGGTTGGAGAAATAGTTGGCAAAGAGTTCAATCGTAGAATGTAAAACCCCGTCCGAAGACGGGGTATTTAATAACGTTTGTCGAATAATAGTGTTGAAAGCAACACTGTAGTCAAGAAAACGTAAGCGTACAGCCTTGTTTTTCTTATGCAGGTTGGATAAAACATAGTGGTTTATATAAGTAAGGGCATCCAGGGTACCACGGAATGCGTATAAGCAAGGTGGTTCGGGTCAACAACATTGAATTGTGCGGACGGGGTTCTGAGGAGGAGCCTTTCAAATACCTTCAAGACAACTGAGATGCAGACAATTGGACGGAATTTTGAGGATCTTTTCTTAGGTACAGGGGTGAGAAAGCTATTATCCTGCATTCGGGTTTACATTGCTACAAATTGCAATCATTGAAAAGTTCCCTTAGTACAGGGGAAAGAAAGATAGCACATTCTTTCAGGACAGCGGGTGAGCCTCCGTCGGGGCCGCAGGACTTGTGAGGATTTAATCGAGCCAACTCTTGATAAATGTCGACAGGTGCGACGCTGGAGATGGGATCAGTGGTGTTTATTTTATATCCATTCGGTAGAGCAGTGAGAGTGGTTTCACCGTTAATGAACCTCTGATACAGACTATCTATGTCCACCGCAGTAGGTGAGCGGAGTGAGGATTTGATGCCAGAAATCCGCATGAGGGCTTAATAGGTCTCACGACTCCCTTTGTTGTCCAGCGGAGCACGGGCGTATAAAGAGTTTAACCTTCGAAGCTCAGCCCGGATGGATTTAGAAAGGGAGCCCACATCTTCGCGCTTATGCATTTTGAAGACATGCTTCTTTCTACAACGGAGTTGTTTATGTGTGCGTACGAGATTCGATTGGGACAAATATAAATTGTCTCTATGGGACAACAGACATCGTAACAAAAGTTTAAGTAGATTTTTAATTGGCCCTCACAAAACGGAAGGGTTGGGATCAGAAAACAAAGTAAAGTCACAGTGTCTGATCATTTCCCTTAACAACGTGCGATTATCTGGAGAACACTGTCTTATTTTAAGCTTGTGATCACGACCCCGAGTAAAGAGACGATGTTTCGTTCTGCTAAAGATGATAGGGGAAAACTTCAACATAGAATGATCAGACATTCCCAATGGGGGTCGGTGTTCTACAAGAAGTAAATGAGGAAGGTTGATAAAACCCAAATCCAGGTGTGCGTCAAGCCTGGTGGGAAAGGTCACAAAGTTTTGAAGACCTAGGGTGGTTAAGAAACGGGTATCGGAATTATTGAAGTCATCACCAATGATACAGACCTAAGTATCTACATATTCAATCAGTGTAGTTGACAGAGAATCATAAAAATCATTAAGAACATGAGATGAGCCAGACGGGGCAACATACAAATTCACACGAATAAGTGACCGAGAGAAGCTTAAATTTCTGGGCTTACATTGAATTGCTAATGCGTTTATATAACGTGTGGAATAAGAAAACACATTTTCGGTCAGATGACATTACTGACGTTTGACAAAAGTGATGACGCCACCTCGGGAATAAGGAACAGGACGATCGACACCATAGCTAGTGAAACTATCCAAGTGTATTATTTAATCCTCAATTTCGTTGTGGAGCCAACTTTCTTGTAGCATGATCACACCTAGTTGGGCATATTCTCGTTGCTTGATTAAGCTGGTGAGATCGGCCATGTTTCCGATAAGAGATCGGACGTTAGAACTGAGAATGATGGGAACGCGCAAACGGGCGATGGTTTCTTTCCGAAGAGCAACTTTCCAACCGGCTCGATGCTTCCTCGGATTTTTCGAAAGCTTTCTGAACGTCCGTTTAATTTTATTCCTTATAGTCCTTCCAAAAGAAGTTGTCGCTGCACATTTGGTCCATTTAATGGAACGCATAAAATCCCGGGTGTATTTGATCAAATCTGTCATTACTGCAGTAGCACAACAGTCGCCTTGGCAACCAAGGTAAAAGTGGATGTCTGTGAATGACCAATTCACTCCTTCATTATCTTCACTCTGCGGCACAAACTGTCCGATGTGAACTTTGTCAATGGAAGGTTACCAGTGATCGTATCTGCCAGATTCAGAGAACCATTGTTGCGAATCTAATCACTTGTTGTGAATTGCACCTTCATCCACAGATGATCAACTCTGGTTGTTTTTTATGAACATATTTGGTTGTGTGATTTTTATTTGGGTGGCGCTTGGATGAAGCGATTTATAGCGTACTAGAAAAGCCAGTGAGGTGAAGGCTTCAGTTTGTCTAGCTTTCACCTGCAACCGTATATTTAGCCTTCTTTCAAATGTTTGATGTCACAAGAACATCCAGAACAACACATTGTGGTGAACAGACGAGTCTTAAAAACTGGTATTCATGACAATACATCAATACAGTGCTATAAACAAAATCAGTTGGAGAGAGAGATCTCATCAACAATGCTTCAGGTCTAAACCTTATCTTTTGTGTGTGTGTGTGTGTATGTGCGTGACATTATTCAGTGCTGAAAGTTCAAGTGTTCACATGCTTGTTGGGCAAGGGCAAGTGAATCGATTGAGGGAGTTCAATCCTTTGTGCAATGCACACACCGATATTAATTATGGATGCTCATTTATATGGCTTCGTCTGTGGTTAGTATGTAGCAATTGATTGCCTACTTCGAACGTTGTAAATGAAATGAAACACATTCTCTGAGTTAATTATCCTAATTGCTTCCGCGTTCACCGAATTCGGTGTGTGTGCGTGGGTTCATTCACAAACGCGTTCAGATAAACGCTGCAATCTGTGATGGCTCATAATCCCACAGGGAATCTGATACCAACGTGTCGTCAAAATTAGACCAAAACGCATATGGAATTCGCCAGTCTGACTTATTTCAAGCAATTATGTTAGATAGTCATCATAATTGGCATGTTTTTGAGTGCTTTGTATTAAATAAAATTATCCAAATCCCTAGATCGCATACGCACACCCACATATATATCTATACTGATAACCTCCTCCACTAATGCAAGCCCTGCTGTGAAAAAATTGAAAAGATTAGGCGCATTCGGGCGATACCTGTTTCCTGAATCGGGTCTGGATTACAACAAATGTTGCAGTTGCTTCATCTGTCCCTTTGGTTTTTAAAAATACGCATATTCGAATTGGACGAAGGAAAATTTCCCTGGATTCCATCTTTCAAACGAGCACAGTCCCGTTTGCCTGGTGTTAACTTGATGGAAACTTCGGCACTGATTTTGAGCCCATTACTTATGAGCGGTTGTTTCCTCTGTAAAGTGTTGACATCAATCCGTACCTAAACGCTTTCAAACGGTTCGATAGGACTCTGTTTGAAAATAAACCCAAATTGACTGTGTTAGGGTATTTCCACCATCACAACAAAATTTAGAGTTTGGCAAAAACTGCATCCGTTGTGTTTTCAGCTACGTTATGGCGTTGTGCCAACTTCGTCAATCCAGTATAGACTGTTTAGTGTTCAGCGGGTACCTACAGATTTTACTCCTCCACCAAGTTGATGTGATCCGCAAATACATAAAAAGAAATAGTAACCTACGTTCAGAAAAAGATATTTCCTTCTCATGAGCGTTAAGAACTAAAGTTGTGAGAGAGAATGAGATGATTTTATAACATCCATGTGGGTGTCGCTTCTTATAAAAATGTGAGATCGTCTTATTAAGAGGATCCGTCTGTTAAATCGGATTGTTGGAATTTTCCTCTACCGTAAGAATCAAGGCATGCAGATTGTGGAAAAGTGAGAAGTAGCGTAGGTCATTTTCTTATCCAGATGGCTGTGATCTATTATGCACTGAGATACCTAGTTGTTTCTCTAATCGGCGTTATGTCTATGCATTTAATTGTGTCGGTACCATCGATTTTCGAGTACTAGAAAGTACTATTCGAAGAAAATTGGTTCTACAGACCGATTTATCTAACTTTGCCAACCAAAGGAAAACCGACTGGTTTCACTGGCATGCGAAATCAAATCATACCATTCAGTAAAACGGATGGTAGCAGTTTAACCGAAATCCTCCAATATTTCCTTGTTGAACAGTTTCAAGGTTACTGCAAGAACCCTGCGGAACCTTTAGGGACGGTAAAATTAGAAAGAAGTTGATCGAGTTTTTCTGATTAAACCTGTGAAAAGGCACAATTTAATTCACTTCGTAGTTATTGTTTTAAGTAACGGCTGTTGTAATATCGGACTGGTCTGTACAATTCATGCTTATGCAACCGCATTCAAGCTGAATACTATTACATGAAAGAAATAATAATAAGAACATAATTAACGCAAAGGTAATCAATTTCTTTACAATTTCAATGATTCTCTACTGGTATTTTCCTAAATAATTTGGAATGACCTGAGGTGTAAATGCTGGTCGTCGGTCAACACCAGATGGCAAGCAGCTACTAGCACAGGTGTTTTTCTTGGTTGGAGAGTTGGGTGGTGTCTTTATGACCCTCAGTCGCTGAGGGTCATATTACACCACCTGGGTGTGTTGGGCTGCGACATCATGCGGGATATAAACCCCAATTCACTACAGAACGATTGTCACCCAAAGCTGTTTAATCCAAATCTACGCTCCAAATTCCCAAAATGCAACAAAATGCATTCAGGATACTCGATCTGTTAAACGGTACTTCGCTGACTTACATTCTTTGTGGTCAACTACTATATGCGCAGGAGTTACCTAAATGAAACAATCTGGTGCAGTTACACGTTGATTCGACTTAATTGCGTAAAATAACAATGCAAGATTTGAAGTGATTAATTCATTCACCTTCCCGAACCGTTAACTGATGTGCTGAATGAGAACCCGGATAGATTATCAACCTGTAACTTCATGCCGAGTGACGTTCCCTCATGAATTTACATGACAAGTGGATGGTAACGTGGTCACCGTCCGTAAAATGTGATAGAATTTGAACCGACAACTGCCTTGTGTGCTTGTGTGCAGTTGACTCAAAGTAAATTACAACCTTCCACAAAACTCACTGTGTTTCATATTTGTTCATTCTTTAAAACACTCGTTAGTTATTAAGGCACGTGATTAGAAAAACTCAAGTGGGCCTACTAGTGGTCTTTAAATATAATTCGTTTTGGTGCGATTGCGATGTACTTTTTAATCATTTAGAGGAGTGAAATCAGAAGTTCAGGAAGAAAATAGCCCTGATCTCCCTCGGGTTCATTTCGTGAAAATGCTTTCCCACTCCAGGATCTGTTGGTGCCGCAGGAATTAAATCCACCGTTCGTGCATTGAGTTCACTGATCAAATGTTGGTGAAACTAGCGTAGAAAACGGCTACCACAGGCGGCTCCTTTGTAAAGGCCATCAAAATGCTTAGAAGCGTCACGTTATACATCTCAAGTAAAATGTCTGTCGGATGGTAATTAAACTGCCTAATAATTTTAATATTTTCGGTTCGTTTCATTAAGTAGGTACAATAAATCTTTATCCAACCCAATGAATCCAATGAAAATAACCGTGGTAGAGTGTGCTTAGAGCATGATCTCATCCACCAATCTCGATCCCTTGCTCCAAAAACCTAAGAACCTGGTTCAGTCTTAATATTTGAAGACGCAATTATTGTAGCAATTACTTTCACCTCCTCTGTAGGCAATCTCTTCCATCTGAGCCCATTTTTCTCTCCTCTGTTTCGTTTTGATATTTGCATTATTGACAGTTGAAGTGCCTCCGGTTTTCGCTTTGGGGGATTTAAACACTTCAATTCTTCGGGTATTTCTCAAAATCTCAAACGTAACGCTTTCAGTTAGACCACGGTCACTTGCTCCCATCCTTCAATTCCAGCTCGCAAAAACAGAGACACTTGACAAAAATGGGCAGGGATTCATTTCATTGAAGGACTAGAATGTAGAAGTGTGACACTGTTGATTCTTTTTCTCAGAATCATTTAGTGTTCTTTCGTCTCATTGCCCACTCTATCGCACCTTACTTATCCCGTTAACATTCGTTTCGTTCTGGTTATTGATTTCTAACGTAACCAAGCGAGCGATTAGCTTTCCCAGTCTCTGACAGGTAATGGACATATAGACACACGCAAATCGCTCACTCGTATGAATTCAACCACGTGAGATCTGTGACCTCCATTGTCCCTTATTATTGGTTGACCTATGTTCCGTATACTCTTGTTCTATACCTGTTCACCGCTTAAAATTTATCGATTAGTTGACGCATATGTGATCTGTTCTGATTTCTCCTTGGGAGTCACCTGTTCATGTACACATACACGCATGCAAGCACGCCTGTCATTGTTTGTTGAAAGGTTGAATTATGTGCTTCCAACTCTCATGATTGACTCGTCCTTTGGGAGCTTCATGTCACTGCATGATCGGGCTTATTTTGTTTGACTCCGCATACTTAGATCACATTCTCGCTTTGATACAGCGGTCAGTTGTCCCTTTTGAAGCTTATTGATTGTAAGGTGTCATTCGACACACCCGAGCGCTGTCATATTCCTATCTGAAAGAGCCTTGACAACTGTCCTAACCCGGATACCTTACGAATCAAGGTTTGTTTATTATTTATTATGTCAAATGGATTCGTTTTAATAGTACCCCATCATTAAACAGTCTTGGTTTTCATTGCGTTGGAACCAAGACTTTGTGCTTCACTTATAACCAGGTTTAACACGGGAATGACTTCCATTATAATTCCACAGAAAAGTAATTAACGATCACTTCGCGATGGTTTTTTTCGCACGAGTGCATATATAACAGTGAGGCAGTTTTCCGTTTCACGGAACCTGGTGGGTTTATGGTGTGTTAATTGGAAACCCCTATTGTGAAAGAAATGTCGACCAGTGATCTGACAATGCATTCGGTTTTTCATGTGGCAGTGCTCCAAAAAGATGTCACGCTTTCAAACACCCACTTCAGTTTTCCTTCAAATGCCTAAATCTGCCATAGGAAAGCTTATTTTGTTTTGTTACTTGTTACTAATCAGTTACCTTCAAATAGTGGTAGTGCATCCACTCATCGATAGCACTGCTAACGCGAGATCTGTAAAACTTTGTGTTATTGGCTGAACTGCTTCCTAGATGCTGAATGATCATCGTAATCCACCTGACTATTGAATCACTTTGAAATTATATAGACCAACTAAATCACTGCGTTGAATCTGTAGTCCCCCGAAGCCATCTCTTTTAATCTGCAGTCCCTTCCAGACAGTGCACTCTGTTATGATCTATGAAAGCCTTTTTGGAAATATATTGAATGTTTCAGTTATCCTAACGGTTAACGTCAAATTCTCTGGCCGAGGCCTTTTCATCATCAATGGCAGATGAATTTCTTGGTTGCTATTTAAAAAGAAATTTGTTTTGATTGTGACTTTAGGCGACCTGCATGGTTAAATCCGCAGTAACCTTCGTTTCATTTTCCGTAATTGGAAAGCATAGTATTCGAATAGCATTCAGTTGTGATCTGTAGTTTCGTAATGTGTCACAAATGAAGTACTTATATTATATACTTATACTTATTTATATATATATATATATACTTTTATTGTATACTATGATTGGGATGATGAACTGATATAAATGACCGCAATATGCACGAAATTAAGAGTTATGCGATTAATCAGTAGTTATCATTCCACGTACCATCAGTAAACATAATTCTGGGAAAAACATGTTTCACTCATTAGGCATCGGTCAGAAATCCAGGATTTATCATCGCGCGGAAAAAGTGAGACTGTTTATTTTCAGATATTGAGATAGCAGAATCAACATCAAAATATGACAATTATAATTTCGATTTTCTTTTACTTCATTGTCTGTCCCAGACGCATTATTTAACAAGGAGACTAGTGTCAAGCACCGAACTGCTGGGCAGCGCATATACATCAAGTTCAGTGGCGGAGACTACTCCTTATTATAGTGACCCAGACTACTTGAATAATGAAACCCGTGATGAACGTTAGTTAACATATGCTGAATGCATCATACTAGGCAAATAACTCCGCTCTATCCTAGTAATAATATATAGGAAGGAAGCGTGCATCTCCTTGACAGGAACTAGAAGTCTTCGGTGAGCAATTGGAATCTGTGCAGCATAGTTCCACGGAGGTAAAGAGGGCGCAAATCTACACTGTAACGTATCCAACCCTGTACTAAGCTCAAGATTTTATTCTGTGTTCAGTCAGTTGACTAAATAGAAGGAAATCAAAACATGGAGGACTTCAGAAGGGAATAAAACTGCATTCCAACGACGGAAAACCATTACTTTTTTATTTCGGTCAAATAGGGGAATTCAGGTAATTATATGAACGTATTTATTTAAAGAGATAGTTACAGTTAGTGAGCAGCTGGAGGAAGTAAATGATCCTAGAGAAATATTCCGCCTCACCTCTGATGCCAATATCAGATACCAATCTGAAAGAAAACAAAACATATTCCATAAAGTATTATCCTATCAGTTGGAATCAGCAGTCGTTGGGAAAAAAAATTATTAGCGTCGGCCATGCCATCATAATTCGCGTGACTGACACTAAATGAAATACGCATCTGCTCATGTGTGTGCTCACATCGAGAGCAAGCATTTGCCAGTCAGATGCATCGCGACTACACCGTCCACTTCTGCCGTTGAACTTTCATTTATAAAAGCGATTCACTTGTTAAGATTCAGTCTTAGATCCCGTTCCTGATTATGACCATTTCATTTTGGATAACTTGTTGTTTGTGTCTATCAAGACAGAGGTGGTTACAAACTTCGCACTATCTAACTCGACACTCTGGGTACGTAGCAACCTAGTTGCATTGAAATAGTGATGCTTATTAGCTAAATGAATAAAACACACGAGTCCTGTGGTTTTGCAGATGTTAAAAAGTGATCGGTTCCTCATTATCAAACTGCTGAGCACACCGAAATCGGGAGCAGCGTGAGCAACAATGGTCAAGTTTGATTTGCAAATGGCATGATAAAACCCTAGCCAAAAAGTGAACTACAATACGCCAGTGACACATTTGTAATCCACAAAGGGTTGTGGTTAGGTAGAACACACAGCATCATCATTACCAATGCCCACTACAACAAAGTCAATATAGCAAAAGAAAAGTGTCATTTTCATAAATTTTGATCACCAGAAAAAAATCAGGAAATCTGGAGACAATGGTTTGCCTCAAAGCAACACATACCAAGCAAATCCTAAATTTAAAATTAATCATTCCCACTGTCACAAAATTCTTTTTCAGAACCACGTTAATTAGGTACTAGTAGCCAAATTAAAAGGAAAAGCCTGACCAATTGCAATTCCACTGAAGGTTCCCTAAAATTGTGTTTTGCTCTCATCAGGACCAAGGATATCTAGTGATGTTTGAACAAACGCATACCATTAAACTTACGGTCCAATTAACATGCTGAGGTCACTCTTGATAAATGACCTTGAAGACGAGTTTTCATTATTCATTCAGTTTTTGGCTTTTCTCTCGATAACTCCGATGACCTTAACTTCAAGCTTCGTTTAACCAAATTACAAAAATACGGGAGAATAGTTTAATCTGAGTGATGTTTGAACCCATGTGCTGACATTTCTTGGCGTAAAGGGTCACACCACATGATTGGCCAGTGACACATTTCTGTCCATAATGGAGCAATGAACGACCTGTATTTGGGCATAATTTCCTTGGATTTCTATTGTTTTCATTTGTTATTCTAATTCCAATTATTTGAGCTTAGTCAACAATTTGCAATTACTCAGTGTCATTGCAGCAATCAATGAGTAACGGCGTTCACAGTGTTAAAGGCATTGCTCAACAACAATGATTAAAGTTTTGCAGGAACATTCCTAAGCCTGAAAAGATTGTCGACCAGCATGAATTTGTAAACCCTCATGGGCATACTAAAATCTTGATTTATAGTGATTTTTAGTAAGGAGAATCAGCAGCGGCGGACTGATCAAAATCTGTACGTTTGCTTCACAATGCTTCGGAATAGGTTGAATGAAAATAAAAGGATCAATTGATAAAATAACTATTTGTTGGATAATAGGACCTCTGTTTGACAGCATGAAACCAATATCAAAGTATGCAATCTGAGTACTTCCCTTCCACGACCAGAAAATTGTCCCGCGCGCTTTGTCAATCGTTTCACGCTATGCAGACAACAAACAAAATGTGCGATGCTACTGAAAGATCCATGAACCGCAACGTGCAAAATACAGACGTCGCATGTGGGAATTCCTAGGGGATGAGTAAAAAGTGTATAAAGATAAGGTCAGCTTAAATTGTGCACTGTCTTGGGACAAAATGAAATGGTATCCATCGCTCGCGTTGTATGTTTTCAATAAGCAGGTAGCTAGTCGATCCGATAGTGTGGGCTACAATTAGCCAGTGTGTAATCTAATGCATCTTGGGTACCTGGATTGCTGGAATTGCTCATTTTGCAGTCAAATTCATTTCGAACCCACCAACGAGGAAGAACAGATAAGGTACACATTGAGTGCATTTCAGCCACCGACAAACTGCCTGTTTGTCAATATGAAGAACCATCCCTTAATTTCAAAAACCGGCAAAATATTTACGTGTATGAGGATAAGCTTATCAAGGTGGGCAAAGTACGTTTCAGTTTTTACAAACATTAGCCATGTTTGTTTGTGCATCAGTTTTGGTTGCTATCTTTTGGCCGCCGAGTTGGATGAACGTACATAATGAAGATAAGAATGATGGGATCAAATTTAAATGGAAGATAGAGAATTCGTATAGGGGTTGCATAAATAATGAGTAGATGCAGGAAAGCCACTTTTTGCGACACTCAACCATATCACTCACCACCGGCCACCATCATCCCGGAGTCCCCATCCAGGGAGCCTAACGGAACCACTGTGACCCAGTGTCCTCGGTAGGGTTTTCATACCCTCAAGTCAAGTCTTAGTTTGATCGCCTAAGATCTTTCTCGGCAAATTCGCTCGCCATGGCAACCAATCTGGTGACATGTCCCAAACAGTGTAACCTATAGAAGCAGAATACTTGCACAAGCGATTAGCTAAAACTCTGCTCCTGACCTCAGCGTTGCTCGTCCGGCTACCCCATCATACTCCTAACGTGCGACGTAGACAACGGCGTTCGAACACTGCCAATCCTGTTACCGTAATGGTCAAATCTCTGCTCCGTAAATCAGCACGGATCAAACTGCTGCAGCATATACTCGACCATTCACGGACAGCTAATGTCGCGACAGCGCCACAGATGTCCTAATTTAGCAAGTGACAACCGAGCCTTCAGTAAGCGTGCCGACACTTCATGCGTGGCGCGTCCAATAGATGAGATATAGCTGCCCAAATAGCAAAATTTGTCTACTTCTTCTACTTATTCCTCAATCAGGGTGAGTTGAGGGACTGGACCAACCCGATGTTGTAGCAGCATTTTATAATTTGAAGTTGCAAAACGCACGCCGAACATGGCTACACTGGCACTCAAACTATTCGGAAGGGCTTGCAACTCACTTGGATCTCAATTTAGGAGCAAAATGTCATCTACATACGCCAGATCAGACAGTCCACTATCTTGGAGGTAATCAATACCGTAATCTTCGCACGAGGATAGAGTTGTTTCAATAATTATTTCTAGCATGAAGTTAAATGAAACGGCGAGAGAGGGGAACCTTATCAAACACCACTTTATGTTGTGAACTCGGTTGAAAAGTTCCGTAAGCTCGAATTCGGCTACCATTATTATTATAGAGGGATTGTAATATTGAAATAAACTCGGCTTCGGCTATTAGTGTAACGGAATTGTAACAAATTTTTCAGGCACACCTTTAGAGCGAGTTAGCGCCAGAGTATAGAGCGGTCGACTGAGTCAAAAGCCGCTTTTAGATCCAGGAAGACAGCGATAGTGGGTCTACGGCAAGAGTGTCTGTGTTCTAGAATTTTACCGAGAGTAAAGATGTGGTTAATAAAACGTCGACCATGTCTAAAACCAGCCTGGTTCGCACGCGTGGACTCCTCACGTGCGGAAGACAATCGATAAAGTATAATACCAGCGAAAAGTTTAGAGACGATGTTGACTAAACGAATTCCTCCGTGGTTTTCACAAGAGGAGCTGTAGCCATTCTTCCAAATTTGTTTGACGACTGATTTACGTCATTCAGTTGAAACCGCTTTGCTCTCCCACACTGAGTGAAAGAGTTTTGTAAACTCGAAAATCAAGGTGGAACTCCATCCTTAAAATCCAATGGGGAAAGCTCATCCGGGCCGGAAGATTTACACTTTTAAGGTAATTTACTTCTCGGCTAACCTCCGTTTCAGATGGAGGACTGATGTCAGCTAGTAGTATTTACACAGTTGAAGCAGGTATAGGGAGGTTTTGTGTCGACGGGGCTCAGCTGAACTGTACCATAAAATGTTCTTCCCAACGTTCAAGACGGCGTTGCTGAATAAATATCAGTGTGCCAACAAATTTCTTAAGTACCTCAATTATGCTTACTTTCCTTGAATGCACAATCTTAATTAAACGAAAAAGATTGCGACTGTTGTCGATATCCGCAGCGCTCTCCATTTCTCTACACTTCCCTACCCACTACTTTTCGTGGTCATTCCTCAGACTGTTGATGAGCTGGCTTTTAAGGGGCTTGCGCGCTTTGTCGTATTTTACATCAGAGGGAATGGCTTTGTGAGCATCCAACAAAGCAACCGAGGTCGGCGGCATCCATCGCTTTTGTTTTGATCGTACGCCAGAAGCAGACTTTGTTTTGATTGCAGATAATGTTGAACGATTTTTGCTCGGGTGTGAATGTGTCTGGTGATGTGTTCTTCGAACTGGAAGTGTTGTTCGCAGACCTTTAGTAGCCGCAAACGGCCAACCAAGACCCTCAAACATAACTATTTAAGCGTGGCTACAAAACGTCTGCGAACAACACGTCCATCTCGGAGACCAAACCACCAACATCATTTGTTTTGAATTATATTCGGATCTCTTCGTTGATTGCCGTCCGGTGTTTATTGCGTCATTCGGCTAATGGCTGAGCTGAGATATCGTGAGATAGTTCTGCGTCGAAGGCGATTGGCGACTATCGCTGTCGTTGCTTTGTGGTCATCCGTTTTCTGTGGCTTTTCCGCCGTTGTTTGCTAGGACAATTCATGGGACTACGCAAGAAACGGTCAAACCCGTTGAACACAATGAAAACGTTAGATTGTAGTGGGGTAAAGTGACATGAGTTCTTGTGATCGCACAGGTAACCAATATTCACCGATCTTAATGCCATCTTCGGATTTCATCATAATGCACTGATTACAACCGGGCACTGATAAGTGCAAACTGGGAACGTAAATGGAGGACAAACAGCTTTACTCGCTGGAAGAAGTGTACAAAGCCATATACAACTGGAAGTACGTGGAATACTGATCAGCCGTTGGGTAACTTGAACCGATAAATATAGCAAGACGCATGCGATTTACATCTGGACTATGTGGTCCTTGCATAGTTTATTTCATTAAAGTCGGCCTGTGATGGACATGACTGGAAAGGATACAACTGATTACAGTAAGCAGCTGTAAGAATAAATAATGATAAAACACATAATTCTGAGACATGCTGATTGCTAGACAAGTAGACGTTTATATTTTGTGAAAGTCAACTTAATATGACAGAACACTTACTCTTACGTTTTCAGAACTCCATCACTATACTCCTATGTATATAATTCCGTGAAATGCCTGACCCCAGTGAATTAACCATGTATTTGAAGATGTCAGTAAAATGCTTCACCTTTTCAGGAAACTGGTCCAATTGTTTTGCTTTCGTCATCGATCATTAATACGTGGTATTCAACGTTTTACTAAATCTAAGCATTTGTGAAATGTTATCACAACAGAACCTCTCAAAAGATGTCTGTAAAAACAATTTTCGTTGTCGGCGGTCATGCACGGAGTATGGACTCTGCAGAAAACATATCAGCTCACAAAAACGAAAATAAAAAGTAAAAAAGTAAAAACAAACCTGCAAACTGATTTATGCCTTTCTCAAACATTGCATTACAACGCAGATTCAGAATGAGCAATTTCCCGTGGTCTATTGATTTCTTTTTATATAGCCTATTACTTAAACTATCGAATACGGCCAGATTAACCCAAAACCATCGAAATAATGATTTCACCGTTGTATGGAAGGTATCAGATGAAAAATGCACGAGATAACTAGTACCATGAGATTCAACAGAAGCTGCCCACTTTGACAGCGAGAAACCACAGTTATCTATGAAAAGAGTGGAGCACAATCGAAGTGGAATGTTTGAGCTTAGGTTTGAGTACACAAATTATATTTTGGTGACTTTTAAGGAAAGAGATGGTTCCACAGAAGCTTATCGTTTTCAATACAAACAACCACGGAAGCTGACATTTAGTTTTTTACGCATTCAACTTCATCAATTAGGCTTGCTGTAAAGTACTTTCTCATGGAATTATTCAAGCTACCGGGATTCACCTAGTTGCCCGATTCACACTCGATGTATTTGATACCATCAGACTGCTCCAGAGCCCGTAATCAGCACCAGGATATAGACGGCATGTTTGCAATTACCTTCAGGATTGCAAAATGGTTTTTTAAGGTAGGGTAATTTTGTTTGTCAATAAAGTAGCTTGAACAGGAAGAAGTTTTATTCCTAGAAGAAGTTAACATATAGAGAATAACCAGCAAACTGTCAGGAAGCTGGTAGCTTAGTCCATGCTGCTCTCAAATTCAAATGAAGCTGAGGACCTTTCCCGCAACCTCAGCTTCTGCGTAATTTTGCTCCAACACGTGGTATAAACGTTTTTGGAGCACTTGCTATAAATGAGTTTCCTTTCACGTCGGAGGTGACAGAGAATTGAAAATGGATATACTGTAGAGTGATCAGCTCGTAGTCTGTGTCAATTTATTCACCTATTGATTTGTCCAGGGCTGTAAATTATGCGTGAGTTTCAAGATGTGTGCAACGAATTGGGTCAACTGAAGGTATACGGTTAGCCCTTAAACCTCTGGCGATGCATTCAACAGTTTGAGACAGAGAGATTGTTCTATACGTCATTCGGTCAATGGATTGAACCGGTGTGACTGAATGAAGTTTCCGATACCGGACGGTGGTTCATCCTTCGCAGATGTCAACCAATATATGTAGCACATTGTTTACGTTGAACTCTTTTTGGTGCTGATGATGGTTAATTATAGCGTGGCATGATTGATATTGAATCGTGGTACCAGCCCATTTACGGATAAAGGAAAACTATGCCATATTGATAATCTCAAGTCTTTTCCATAAGTCTCATCAAAAAAGTAATGACACAATTATCACATTTCTTCGTAACTGGTGATTTGATAGTTTCACATACGTTCGGCAGATATCATACCTGTCGTAGGATATAGTTGTTGCAGACATCAGTAATTCAGTGTTACCTTTGGCGAGCAACACATATAACCAGTCAATAGACTCAGAACCAGAAAATAAAATATTTCGGTTTCCTTGCAAGTGCAGTACGAACGTTCGACGTCCTACTTCATTGAGAAGGACATTTAGTCAAAGATGTACGATGACTGCGGTCAGGAGCATCCTAATTTTTTGTCTACATTGCATAATTATCCACTGCGGGTTGTGAAAGAATGTATATTGGGAAATCACAATGTTTATTATATCCATGAAACCCTGAAATCATTTATTTTGGATCACGGGGCCTGATCTGATTTTAAAACAATTTCAGTCTCTCCACGTTTTCATTGATTTTTCCCTTTCTTCACCGAGATTATCCGTCTTGGCATATCAGTGAAATCCTACAGTGGATTACGAAAGGGGATAAACAAGTGATGTTTTATAAAGAGAAGATTTACGGACCGAATTGACGTGGATGGTACTCACTCTATGTGTGGTTGGAATGTGGTTCTCGTTCGCAAGTACCAGTTTGAGAGTCAACATGGGTCACAGTATATGTCACTCTCTTTGTGGGGTATCAGTTGATTTGGTAGTAAAGGTGCACGGATTACGTCGTCCATGTGCTCGCTTATTACGCATTATTCGGGGCACCCTTGAATGAGTTCGAACGATGGTATGATCGTGGTATGTGGTGACCCCTGTAAAACTAAATCATTTAGACTTCGCTTAAGCTAGTCGTTACTGAAGACCGAAATTCCAAGCGTGATAACGTAACTGAGGGGCACAGTTCTTTGATGGTTTTACCCAATATGATTGATACTATCAGACTAACGCCTGGTGACTTGGGAAACGTACCCACGTATCAGTTACGATGATCATCAAACTCTGATCGGAAGCGTATTTTACGAGATGAACAATATATAGTTCTTGCTTCGATTTGGACGATCGGATATACGTTACTTGATGGATCCTTTAATATCATGGGTCACCGTGTACAAAAAAAATCATTTTACTATCCATTCTAACGCAGGTACTGCGTTTATTTCGATATAGAAAATTCTACTGTGATGAGCAAACGCATGTTTTAATATTTCGGTTGGATTTCCTACTCTTGTTTGTTGACTTTTTTATTAGTGAGGCTGCCAAAATGCTCCGCATTTGTTCCTTCCTGCATGAGTCATATGTAAAAGCGATAGCATTTTAGAAATAGTTTCCGGCTGCAGACTGACTTCTCGGTTTTGTTGCAATACTTTCAGCAATCAACTTCCCCACCTATCTACCGACCAGTTATGTTGGAACCCACACCTGCAATCCAGACAACCACTTCCAAGATCTATGAGCTAAAATGATAATAATATTTACAATCCTAGCCATAAGGCTGTCGCACATGTCCATTTATGCTTAATATTGTCCGTCGAGAAGAAAGATGCGATTCATTTAGCTGTGAAATAAGGACTGCATGCTGCATTCATCGATTGGACAGAAATAACCTTCATGTCGGATTTAAATGGGGAAATGTAATCAATGTATTTTGTTTACTCTCAGAGGAACTCATGATGCTTTACAAACAGTGCTGTTCTTTGCGTCACTTGAGCTCGTGGATGTCCAGAACGTTATTTGGACGCACATACCTATGCCATTGGACGTTTGCAGGCAATATAAAAATATAAACGCTTCAAGAATCATGAAATTTATAATAAGATCGGTTTACAAATTAAAATCTGTAACGATATCTATAATATCTATAATATATTCATTATAAGAAAATATACAATGCCCCCACAATTGTGAAAGGATAAGCTTTCCGAAGTGCAAAGAGTTCCAGTTTAAAAACAGCTTGATTGTATGCAATGATCCCACCATGCTAGTGATACGATACAAAGCGTTAATATGAATGTTGTCTCTACTGCTCGGCTGCTTTCGAAAATATGCTGTTGTTTTTGACGGCTCTACAAACGTGTCTACTGCAACATGTCGTTCTGCTTTGTTTCTTTATCCTTGGGAGGCCCCTTAGTTACTCAGTTGATGATGTAAAATTCCCAGAACAAAATACTAGTTCTGGGATGGGTAAGATATAGGGAAAATAGTCATAAATCAACCAGATCGAGTTACGTTATAGGTACCTCATTCAGCCTAAACCTTCAGTGAGCTTGTCTGAGGAAGTACAAAGAATGACAGGCGCTGTCTCTATAAAGTTCATTTGCGATCTCATTTGTCAGTTTGGTCACTGATTGTGTTAGACGACGAGGCTAATGTTCACAAACATAAACTGTGTGTACAAACCGTAGGTGGTCGATTGGCCCGACGACCTCCACCTTGTTGAACCCACTAACCAGTTAAGAAACAATGCACCGATCACCAAGCCTACTGTCAACAGGATTTGATACTGCCTCTAGACCCTCATGTTTTGCTCTATAAAGCACATATACCATTCGACATGGTCCCGTGTCGATCTGCCAGATAAGCGCAGCCATAAGTGGTTCAGAATTTTTTACTTATACGTGGCATGTGATGCAGTACAACAAAGTCCAAATGAAACACTATCATACTATTGTCCCATTTAATTTGCCCAGCAGTTAAAAAATGGCCTGTGCGTATGCACTTGTCATTTCGTAATGTACATCGGGATGGAAGTGTGCAGCAAAATATCCTTCAGGAGTGATCGTTGATAGTGGTTTGATCCTAGAAGTGAGCTGGAACTGTTGACCATTTATGGATTGTATTTGTGGAATGGGGTCAAGGACAATTCGCAATGGATGGAAATTAGACCACCGTGAACCAGGCAGTTCAGTGAGGTGTAAACAATACTCACTATCAAACAGAAGTTGCTTTTACCCGAGAGCAATAAAATGTTACAGAACGAGTTATTTGCTCAGCCATAGCAATTGTCTCTTTTTCATTCACCCGCTCGTGTCAAAAACATATCAAAATACGCCGAGATTAACAAGCATCTTGTCGTTGTTTTTAGTACACTGAGTATTTTTGTCATGGCNCCCAAATGATTATAGTACCCGTTGTTGTTTCCCGTTGTGCTCTGTTACTGTGATTTACACTGAATGAAGTTTCCCTCCTGTCTGATAAAAGGGTTTTATGAGCATCCAAATGCAAAAAAACTGTGGTACATGAGGTAATTCTATAAATTGTCATATTTCCGTTATGAATTTGACTTGCTTTATCCGCCTGGAAATACGACTTTGGCCCTGTTTGTGCAATCCTTCACGTACTCTGTTATGACAGCATCCTCTATCGATAATAACGAAAGAAAAACAGCTCACTCTGCAGGTTATTCGTAACCCCAAACACAAACACTCCCTTGATGTTTTTCAATCGGTTCAGATTAGGACGAAAGCATGGGGGCAACTGCCTATTACCCTCGTTGCTAATGCATCGATTAATTCCGCGATCGATGACAGTCACTGTGCATTCATCTTTCACGCATAACTAGGAAAAGACTGAAAGTCCGTTGCAGCACATTCGGAGCCTTCAACTAAAAGAATTCGTCATGGATGCAGGTTGTTTGGGCAGTAGAGGGTTGGTTTACTGCGATAAACCACAGTTCTCCTCATGAACTAGTGATTACTGCTACTTCTTTTTTTCTGTAAATCCATTAACTACAGGATTGATAGACATGCACATTCTTTTCCAAAGAAAACAATGCTCGTCAACCAAAGTAAATATGAATCATGTTTTTTGGAATAGCTGAGAAAATTGCTTCATTTTTGCACCCTTACGGTCCAAATCGAAGTTCAGTGATCGGATTGTCCGATAAGAGGATGGAGGCGCCACGCCATGAGTATTACAAGCAGTGGATATATCGCTGTTCCTGAACGAGCCATCTAAACTTGTGTGCTTTGAACCTGCTATGTAAAGAGAATTTTGTGTGTGCTTGCCGCATTTTTGGACAACAATAAAACGATGTACCCAGGTTGTTTATTATTCGTATTAGGAAATATATTTAGATTGTAAATAGAAATAGTATCTCCGTCTACGTTAAATTGGGAAGCGCTCCATGTCAAATAAGACAAAGAGGAAAGACTAACAAAGTTATTTCCGAGGCTTCATGAGGCTCCAAATAGCAAAATAATTTTTTTTTCAAAATACGACAGCAGAATCCTTCCGAAATGCTTCGATATGTTTCTTCAAACGCTTAGTTTGTATGTGGATTCAGTTGTCGAGGATAGGATGGGGAACTTACTTTTTGTCCTTTAAGGATGACAATTGTGCAGTCGCTAAACAAACCAACTCGATTCAGCTGTTAATCCGCGCCATATGTTGACTCTGTAGCCAATCACATGTTTGCGGTTGAACAACAAAATGTATGAGTCACTTTATGCAAAATGCCAATAATCATCATGAGGATCCTCAAGCCTTTTGATTGGCTTCCAACACCGATAACACAAAAGCAATCATATTTTAGACTTCAATCAATAAAACGACGTCTACATTGTAAGAACGAAAATATGGCATTGTTGTTTATGAATATATTTAAAATGATGATCTCCACTGGAACATTGTTTAACTTTCAAACGAAGGTTTATACAGGTATTGATCAAACTCATGCGAAAACTTCCTCTTCGCTCACCAAAATACGAGCGAAAGAGGGTATCGTAGAGTTATAATGTACGTTTATGCCTGACGAACTACAATGGTATTAGGATCTAGTAGATCGATGGAAACGACAAGAAATTTGGTTGAGGCGCAGTAGATGAGTGGGATGCATAAGAGTTGTGTGCCACATTTTCACATGTAGTCAGTTGGAGTTGACACAGATGGTTATTGATCCCTCCGAAATAGCTATTGAGTCATGTAAAACGGTGGTCGCCTCACACCAAATCAGCTTAATGATTTCATTTAGGATATTAGAAAAGCCAACGGGTGTAGACTAAAGTGAAATGGGGGAATTCCAATGATACACCGAATTAGAGATAATCGAATTATAAATTGACGGAGTTTATGGAGATTTCTGTAATTTGAATTGCGATGCGTGTACTGTGAGAGGAAATATTAAACCATCTGATCGTTTCCACATCTATATTTGAAAGAATTCACCTGGGATACCAGTTCAGAGATAATCGATACCCGAAGGAATGGGAAAGCACAACGGGTTATTCCAGGCATTCCGAACATTAAAAGGAATTGAAGTAGATGGACGGGCAGTAAAGCAAAATTGTTGAGCACTTTCAGAGTTGTTAAAACATGCTTAAATGTAAGATGAATTTGATGTAGACGGAGACAAAAACCATAACCACAGCACGTCTGAAGAGAAATAGAGTCGTTAGCACAATTCAATTGTATAGATAGAAAGTAAGTGTGGGACTGCACCTCGGAGTACTACGAAAACTTTTAACAATGCCTTTTTGTTAGGCTTTTTTGATCGAACCTGAACCCTTGAGTTCGTCCAGGGAAGTACTCACTAAGACAGTCGAATAATTGTGTGAGACAGCAAAACGTGTTCAATGTACGAAGAAATAAGGAGCGAGGAATGGAAGTAAATGTATATGAGTTTTTCAGAAATTAACAGATTTCGTACATTCCTTTGAAGATGTGGCTATTGTATGCGCAGTTGAGGTAACCGTTTCTAGTGTGCACCCATTTCTTTAGTAGGTAAACTGAATAATGTCACACGATATAGCAAGGGATAGTTGAATGCATTTAATGATGAAACTTTCTGTTTGTTAGCCATCACCAGAAGTTAGAGTTATAGGTAGGAACGGTAGAACTATGCGATTTATAAGTGGAAACAATTTCTATCTGTCTCTAAGGTTCTGTGAGGGGACAGTTGTTTTTAAAATGTTTATAAATTATCCCTATGGTTCAATAAGATAATTGGCTTCACATTTCAAAACGGCAAATGAAAGGCCATCGTGAAAAATAACGGACGTGATATTCGTGATCCAAAACGCCTGAAAAGTCTTTCTTTTGAAACCGTCTCTACTTGAAGGGCATCATCCAGGACAAGCAACGTTATAGTATCATTTGATGACCGGATAAAAGCCGCGTTAAAACCATTTAAATCCGTTGCAGAATTGAAAGATTTGGCTTTGATCCAACAAAGCTATCTGATTGACACCTTACCAGTTGGGTTGAATGATTTTAACAGTAGAGATGCTATTCAACCGTTACAAGAAGCGTTTTGAAACGGTGGTATAGGGTAAAACTGTTACTAATTGTCTTGGTGAATAACCTAGATGCATCGTGGAAAAGAAGACAGAATGAGCACCAAGAAGAAATAACATTATTGGAACACTTAATAAGAATAATGGGAGAGGGATTGCGAAAGCGAATAATGACGTGATTGATTTTTTCTAAGTGTAGGGCGAACGGGACTGGAGTACACTGTGAGTGTCGTGAGAATGAAATAATGATTACCGATGGGAACCGGTGCTGTGAGTTTCAATGCAAAATGTTCTATGGAAGTAGTAACTACTTTGTATAACAGTGAATCGCCTCTTGTGGATGATAGAAACTATCACTAAGGTAAAGGATGGTTATGGTATAAGTGGGTGCGTGAATAAGGTCACCAATAACAATTTGGCGGGTATTGCCACATAGGGGAATGAAAGACTATATAATTGTATCACAGATGATTCAAATGGGAGATTGGGTGTTCAAAAGAAGCTATGTATAAATGAGGTGTTATAGTGACCCTGTATCGCGAGAATCTGGGGCACATTGAGTAGTGAAATAGTTGATGCTATTGATGATATAAACCAAAACAACCTCCGACCTGTCATTCCAAAATGAGTTGATGTAGTTAATCACATCACCTCCTGCTTCATCCTTCCAGTGCTTTCTATAACTTGAAAGGTATTTCAAACCATTGATGTTAACTGATGAACCCTCATGACTTTGGTCCATTCAAACAACATACGTGTTGTGGCTAATGCGTTCATCCGTCTTCTTTACCAAACGCAACCAGCTATTCGCACTGACCAATGGGGACTCGGCCAATTTGCATTCGAGTGTTCGACTAAACGATAACGGCAGTCGATCGCACTTATCTGTTTTGTTTGTTGGGACAGGAATTTCAGAATGAGCCGACAAGAGCATAAAGAGCACAGTTTGGAGTAAATGGAGATTAAAACCGATTGACTGTGACCGTCAAGGAGTCCTTTTCGTGGTCATGCAGAAGCAATTGTCAAAAATAAATTAGTATGGAAGAGATGAAGTATAGCGCAGCCAATCAAAGGGGAACACACAGGATCTTCTTATAACGTGGTGCAGGAATTGAGGGGCGGTATGATGATGATACCATTGTGGAGTGCAGCGGAGTGGAGAAGATTTACGTGAATAGGAGTAAAGTAGATAAGAGTAGAATAGATTAGAAAAAGTGAAATATCGTATAATGCCTCTATTTTCTTCCAGCCCCCAGATTTCTGCAGATTGCAACCCAGGGTTGGGCTCTGGAGCATACAGTAAGTCATGTATGAACGTGAGTTCTGTCCAAAGGCAAACACCGAATCTATGGATAATAGGTAACTGCATCATTGTGGAAGATGTCATCCCATGCATCCTTCTTCTTCAGCATCGCTTTGTGTAGATAATTGCATTTTCGTTTCCAGCTGACTTAGACCACCTTAGGTATGTGCACCAAAACCATAATAGATCATGTGTCATCAAACTACCTTTTGCACAAATGTTTGCCATTTCTGCATATCCTGATGCAAATTACTTTCAGGATAAACTGCTTCCCCTCAGTCAGTATCCCTTCCATTCATTGATGGAGTTTATGATTCACTGCATTTGTTGCTAAATATGACGCTGGAGCTTAAGATATCTCAAATCGGATACCTTTTAGCCCCAGAAACAGCATTTATTTAACTGTCAGATGAATATTTCCTCTTCAATTCCCTAATTGAAGCCATTTTCTCTTAAGTGCGGTTTAGATAATTCAATATTTTGAGCTTTTTTTAGTAACGGTGCTTCGGTTTCCCCGTTGGTTTTCACCATATTGTGCGATTGCAGCGACCATCATGTTACGTTAAACCGCAGTCCAACTGCCCTGGATTAGCAGATGTCACATGTGTTCCGGAAGAGGGGGTTCATAGCAAACAAACATCAGGTCAGCTCATGGTACCCTAGAGATTCGTGAACTGATGCCACATAACAATGTACTGACATTGCAATCGTCAATGCCCCTGTACGTTTTGCTAGCCATGTTTCGATCATCTGTCACTAAAGAATGTCAATGTTCAATGGACTGCAATATTTTCCGTCTCTTGGTTGATATTTGTTGCATTATCGCCTAGTTTCACTGGCCTATTAGTTATTTGGTACAAACTCTATAAATAAGTATGCTGCAGATGAACCACATTACAACATATTCTTCAACTATCTGTTAAACGTATGATATTTTGATGTATTAGAACCAAAGAATAGTGGAAGTGTATGCAACATTGGTCTGCTCCGTATTTGTGTGGTATTATGGTCGGGATTGTAATTCTTCCACGTCGCGGATAATGTCGGTACGATTTCACAAGCACTACAAGCGTTCAGGTGATAGTTGATGTTGAATGAAGATGCTGTACCCGCAATAACCGATAATTGGGGGNGAACAAGCCGATCCTATTGAAATGAAAAGTTCAAAGGCAAACCGTTCTTCGATTTTTGTACGCACACCGGATTCTTTTTACCAATACATTTATCACAAACAGATGGATACTTCACTGCAATTGTATTCACCCGTAGTTAAGAAAATGCAAAACATCCATAACAACACAATTATTTGTCTCATTCCTTTTGTTGAATAATATCGGTGCTGAAAATAATCAAAGCAGTTAATGGTGTTATCAAATTACGTTCTTTAAATCAGATTCATACAGTAATAACCAGAGCTGAACTATTTTAGGTTCTGCCACCCCACAACCATTGCGTACTGAACAGAAGATCGGGTAGACCTCATGTGTATATAAACATGACACTAATCAAACACGCAAGGTCTTAAGAATGGGTTAGTCATTGATATGGAAAATGTTACATCATTGATGAATGCTTACAAAGGAGAAGAGAGATCACGGCATTCTGTGGATTGAACAGTTGTCGCCATCGCCAAAGTTTACAACGTTTTTGAACTGAACGTAAGATGAAACTTTCTGGTTCCTAAACGCCTTTTCGTAACATATGACACTGTTTGAAGAATCTTTTGCTAGCTCAACATTAAACAGTATCGATTTGAGATCGTTCCCGTTTATTGTGAACCTCGCTTCCAGACACACTCGCCGTCTTTTGATGATAACCATTTTAATACGGAAAAGAAAGCAGATTGATCTGTCCACATGCTATCCCCCCACACACTCGGAGTCAACAAGGACGAGAAGAATCTCTAATATCCAAATGAATTTATCTTCGGTTTGCTAGTCCTTGCTATTTCAGATCAGATGCAGCAGCTGGTCGAACCGTCTGCTGTTCATTTAGTATCTGTCGTGTGAAACAAACTACTCGATGTTCTCGATTCTATTTCAGTGAGTAATAAGGGTTTCGGAAAGAAACGATGCTGTATTCAGTCCCCAGGATTTACGGTGATGCACTTTATCTGAAACGTGATATCTTTTTATTCCCTTGGTCACTTAAGACTATGCTGATAATTGAAGGAGTCATTAGGCCTCATGCCTTAGTTCACTGGTTTCAGCACTGAATTTGGAATCCTTATAGTTCAGATCACTAAACTGTATGGTTTGTACATGTGCAGGCATTTCGATTAACTAGCTGAGATACAGTTAGACAGCTCAATAACTAAAATGTACAGATAAATCATTTGAACATTACCATCGGTTTGACGTGAAGCTATCGAGATGTATGATCCGATGTTCTGAACGTATGTTAAACATTCCAAAGTAAAACGGATTTTCTAGAAGTTGATTCAGCAAAAATAGTGCCAAACTCTTTCTACCGGTGTGTGAAAAACACCATTCTAATATTCATTCCAGTCCAGTTCAGTCCAGTCTTCACAGAACGAATAATAGCCCTTGTCAATTGAGCGTCCAGATTATTGTGTTGTCAGCGGGTATTCTTACCTCCCAACACTGCGTTTTATGAGTTTCTTTAACCAGGTTTTCTTGGTCGAGCTGGAAAAGAAAACAGAAGAGATGTCTACTCGCCTCATTGGTGAGAGACCTTAGTTTTCTGAAACACACCAGCCTTAGGTACAAATAAAAAGCCCGATTCCATTTTTCGGGGCTGCAGTTTACCTGGCTCTTAGTAACGATACATTACCACCTAACCTCAGGGAACATTACCGGTCAACACGCACCCAGTTCCGCTTTAAAGTTGTTCACATTGGTGCAGTTGACCACTCCCCCCGGTAACCTGTTCCACATAGGTATGACCCTATGCGCGAAGAAGTTTTCCCGGACCTCCGACGCAGCATGGTTCTGCTGGGGCTTAAAGCTATGACTCCTTGTGTTTCGAGCACGAAAATACGTGAACAAGTCATCGGCATTTGGTCCTGATAGCTCTCTGACTATTTCGAAGGTTTCCAGCAGGTATCCTCGCAGTCGTCTACATTCCAACGAAAAAACATTTGGGTCCCTCAATCGCTGTTCACAGCGTTTTTCCTTTTTCCCTGCTACCATTCAGGTAGAAAGTTGTTGCACCTTCTCCAGGCATGCTGTATCCTTTCTATGCCTGAACACGGTATTCTAAATGGGGGTGAACTATTGCCTTGTAGATAAATGATAAAGACCTCTGCGTTTCTACAGGTAAGGGCAGTACTCAAACTGAAGAGCTCACCACAAGCCTTATTGGCTACCTTCAGACAACCTGTTTCGGGCTTGAAACTCTTCGTGAGACTGACTCTTAAGTCCTTAACTACATTCGTGTGCTGCAGAGCCAGCTGCGGGTCCCGAACGGTATCGGCTCTTGCGGTTATGAGCTGGTACTTTTCGAGATTTAGTGGTAAGTCATACTAAATCAACCATTGTCTAACCGCATCTTCATTGGACTCTAGATTTGTTCATGCTAATTTCACATCGTCTGCGAACATGAAACAGGGATTTTGGAGATCCCATGTTAAGTCATTGATGTAAATTAAAATAGCAGTGGTCCTAGAACTGATCCTTGAGGCACCCAGCTTGTTACTCTTGTATGTTCGCTCAGATAGTTGCCAAACTTTACACAGAACGTGCGATGACTGAGGAACTGCAAGACACAACTCCTCACTGCCCCCTTTAATCCTGCATCTTGTAGCTTACGGTTAAGCAACTTATGCCTGAGAGAATCGGAGGCTTTGCAGAAGTCGAGGTAGCAGACTTCGATCTGGTAACCTTCATCAAGCCTTTTAGTAACCTCATCCAAGAAGGTCAGGCACTTTTTTTCTCTCAGTAAACCCGTGCTGCAGTGGTGCCAAGAGGTTGTGGATGGTTGGTTACTGACCCCTGACGATCCGTTCCTAGCATTCGCACAGAACCGATGTCAGGCCAACTGATCGGTAGTTGCTCACCTTATGCCTAGGGCCTGAATTGTATATAGCAACAACAGTTGCTTTACTCCAGTCCTCTGGTAATAACCCTGTCCTCAAGGATTGCTCAAAAAGGATGGTTACCGGATGTCCCAGAAGCCTTGCTAGTGGTTGAACTATAGTAGAGTGTATTCCATCCGGCCCTGCAGCCGTATGTGGATTCAGTGACGCTAGTTTTCTGGCTATACCAATCTCTTTGATGATTATTTCACTGATCGTTGGTGTATCTAACCGCAGTGGGCTCCGCGACATCCCTTTGCACTAATTGACGGTATATTTTACTCTTGAAAATGGCTAAAAGGATGTTTGCCTTGCCTTGGTTCGATGNTACCTCCACTCATCTCCAAGGTGCCCACACTTTCTTTTGTATTTTTTTGGCTTGCAAGTAGGCATAAAACCTTTTGGGATTATGCTTGATGTGCTGCGCCAGGTTTCTTTCGAATTTATATTTTCCCTGTCGTTGTAGAGCCTGTGCCTTGTTACGAGCCTTCTTGTATTGACGCCATGCCTGATGCGTGCCATACATTCGATAATTTGCCGTTAATTTGGGTTGTGTATTCCAATTGTGCACATTAGTCTTAACCAATATCAACACTCCGTCCCCTTATCTGCTATCCTCTCTATCCTATCTGTAGACCCCATAATTATAAGGGCAGTTGGTGAAATGGTCATTTTGCATCCACGTTTCTGTGTTTGTTATTACAATTAAACCTTAGGTTCGAGCCTCCAGTTCGCCCCACTTAGCTTTGATATTGCAGGCGTTTGTGTACCACACGTTGGTAGCCTCTGCTTCTTTATCCAAAAAAAACATCGTGATTGTGATGCTGACTGACCAACGTCATTGAATGCCTGAATTTCATGCTGTTACCTAAACGAATGATTACGAAAATAAACCTTTTCCAGTTAATTATTATTAACTTTTACTAATGCTAATTATTGGTTAATACATTCTTGCGGTGAGTTTATCTGTACACCATTGCAACGGAAAAGAGTGTTGTGCGGGCAATATAAAACACGTATCTAATAATGAGGAATCAGTTTGTTGGCAGATTAGAACAGAATGACATAAAACACATGAAGTGGTTACGTCGTCACTGGCAACTGTTCTATGTCATCAATGCGTTGGTGTTCGTTCCCCGATTTTGACCGGGAAAATTGAATGACGTTCTAATGCTCTTGCAACTTAATACGTAATGACCTTGTAATAACGGTTTGAAATACGCGGAATTGCGTAGCCTCGATGGCTTTATTTAGCAATCAGAAATATTTTTACTGTTTTTTCATCTATGGAAATCCCAAAAACCAAGTGGGATTTCATTCGACAAAACATCTTTCTGATAGTGTAGTGGCAGATTATTTGATTTGATGAAGTAAGGACTTTAATCGTAGCTACGGAAACGTGGCCAGAAAGGCCTTGAAATACTATGCAGTTGTTGCGACTAAGTTGGGTCTCATCAGCTATAAAAACCGAATGTTACAACTGTGGACCGAGTTTAAATGCAAGTGTGCTTCTCACCTGTTTACCGGGCACCCGACTCAAATGTTGCACAATACCCATAGATGGTATACCATAGCATTGCTAATGAAACCCTAGATGATTAAACTAGTACGCCAAAAAGAGGACTGTTTATTTTGCGCTTAGTTTATTCTGTGTACTAGGCGATTATTAAAGCTACAATATCATGCAACACGATACAATACATTCACAAGATATGAACTCTTTGTAAGATAAGGTTCATGCCAAGGGTAGCTTACGTTTTCATCGAACATTTTCTCTTTTCTTTCTGTGTAACGGAAATCTAGCTTTCTAAACGTCTAAAGATTAGGATTTAGACTGATCCTTCCTTAAACGTCACTTTCACGCACATACCTCACTTGCATCATTTAACCATATAGAATAGCTTGAGAGTTACTCACTCCTCATTGACATCCTGATCACCGTCAGTTTAACGAGTCTCAAAAAAAGATGGCAAAATTATCAATCTGCCGATAGCAAACACCGAACTAGTTGATTTCCATACATACGCACTGTAATGTTAGCAGACAACGTTCCTTCGGGTATCTATTAAGGTAAACGGTGACCGGCATCGAATAGGAACCACTTCGTAAACGTCAAATCCATACACAACGAAAAGACCGGCCTCTGTCATTTGAATTATGGATCACGATGTTGAGTATATTTGCGTCGCAGTTATGAACTCAAACATTACTTCAATCCTTGGCTTGGTTCCCCAAAATAGGCCATTATTTATTGATCTTCCCATGTTAGGAATCGATCATTCTAAACAATAGTTCTACGTGTTTTTGTATAGTGGATAACAGGTTTTCATAATCTTTGCTATCCAAGCCAGATAAAGCGGTCTTGGTGAAAGCATCTGCCTACTGTTACTTTAAGGATAAAGTTAAACTATAACCTCTGAACCTGCAATACTCGAAAGGCATTGGATAATTTTGCTTGCCTCAGGGGAACATGAATGTTTATTTGGTGAATTTCGTCGTGTGAAGAGCAAATAAAGAGTGAACTGAAACCTGGGAATCAGCTGACAGCTGTGTCAACCTGGTTGGATCTCACTAGCAGTAAGAATCCATTGACCAAATTTGCTATTATTTTGGAAGCGATTAGAGTCGCAGTGAAGTAATGCACTTGGCAGTCATTATATTCACCTCAGTTGATTTAATAGAAGCTACATGCTTGTTGTTCTTTCATGCAGCAGAAAGACAGACCCAACAATGAAAAACATCTGTAACACGCCATTTGGTAAGGTCTTTGAGTTCAAGTCACTTCAAAAAATAATTGAAAAAAATTGTTTCCAACTGTTTTCTGGTAGGAATGGTTTGCTATGCAATTGAGGATAACGTGGTTTATCGATTATGTTCACCTTTTAGGAATGTGTGAACATCAGTAATCATAGAGGTGCGTTTGGTTTATCAGTCTCTATTCACAACAGAACAGTTATATTGTCAGAGGATCTGTGACGCCGAATGTGGCTCTTTGGTTTGACCATAAGAGTCTCATGGTATGTGGCATTATGAGGTAACAATTGTCAAGCTTGTGAATGTTGAACTCAATGAACATTGGTTTTTAAAGCTCATCATTCAGCGCCTTATTCCTGTAAAGTAAGGTTTAGTGAAATTACCGGACCGATCTTCTGATGCAATCTCCCAAAATGACATGAAGCGTTTTTAAAACTTTATTTTTTATCCGCTTTGAGTTCCCTCAATCTGTTTGCACAAGTACTAGATCGTTTCGTGAATAAATACACGAGATTGATGTTTTAAGGGTCCCAGTTTAAGTTGAAATGAAGTCACAATTCCATCATCTCTCAACATTTCTTTGCGGAGGAGTTGTTTTATTGCAGTATTTGCACAAAATCACGTTATTTCAGAGGGGCTATTAAGAATAAAGAAAATTTCCAAAATTATTGCATTAAAGCCAGCTGACCAGATATGGCTTCAGTGTGATCTATCACCTTAATGCTTTCTTGATATGATCACAATCTTTGAAAAAATATCTAATTGATAGACGAGATGTTCACACTAGGCCAACGTGCTATAGATAATTTGTTTTTCTCCCAAAGGTAATTATGTTGTACTGTAATTTATTGATTGAAATGTTGCTACACTATAGTACTGTCCAACCATCAAATGATGAAGAACATCTGTCCGATGAGGGGACATTGTTTCTTAATCCGTTCGTGAGGATATCTGTTTGCACCTAAATGATGTAATGCTAATATTGATCATAGTTTTTGAATGGGCTAACAATTGTGAGAGATGATTTCCTCAAGTAGGTGTGTTGCTGTGTTTCCTGCTTCAAACCTACTCCACGCTCATTGGTTCACTCGAAAACCAATCCGAGTGAGGATATAACTGGGCTAGCCCGACGTTATGTGGCCAGAAACGTGACCCATATGTTTGCTCACTGCTACTCGGACCAAAGGTGCAGAAAACTGAGGATACGAACGTCTTTACCATCTCCTCACATACATGTTGCGAAAGCTCATTATTTCCCATTCCTTTTGGTCACGTAACTGAATCGTTTTGTTGTATTTCATGGATAGCCAATTTGTGTTTGTGGATAACTGTCAAGGGAAAGTGAAAAGTGTTTTTCAATCTCCTGCCATATTGCCGGATGAGGATTCTTCCACGGGTTCGCACGCATCAAGGAGACCATTTAAACAAAGGGCTCGATGTAAATTAAAGACAAGCCCAACCCGCCCCAGTTTAGTTCGGGCAAACCTCAATCTGCGGAGTGGAAGAGTTCATCTCGGACAGACGGGGTCCACGCACAATGAAGATCCTGTGAATTTACGACCGAACAAAGACCGGACCGAATTGGTCGATGAGGGTAATCCGAGTGGAACTTGGTTGGGTCAGTCCGATGTGGAGAATCATGCACAAGGGAATCGCAGCTCAGAACGGCTGGCTAAACGTCGCACATCGTTGCACGGAAAAACCATTACCGTTCGAATTAGTCGAAACGAAACAAAATATCGCAAGTTTCAGGCTCAAACCTACAACTTTTTGGAACGTCCAAAATCTTGGCCCTCAATTGCTTATCATGTTTTGGTGTAAGTTCCGCAAGAACAAACACGAGTACATTCATGGTTATTTATTACTAGCTTGATTACGAACACCCTTGTTAAATATGTGCATTCAGAAAACCTTTTTGTGAAACGTTTTAATCCGCACGACGGATGGAGATCTGGAGTTTCTGGAACAGGTGCAACAATGCTGTAAGCTTTCCCAGGGACCTTGTAAACATGACTGAGCAAACAGTAGACCATGGTTGATAAGCAACTGCTGTGTGTAACGTGGTACACAAGCAGTCAATTTCAGAAAGAACAGGAGTAACTTCATTTAGGATGTCAGTAGAATCAACGTAGTTTGACACCGTGTAATTTGAACAAACTGAATTGATCGGCATATTTCGAGTGAAGCAGTGTTTATCTTACAAAGTTTACTACGTCATATGATTTCCTTATTGTCCCTGCGTCTAATTGCTATTCACAATGAGGTTTACTCTTTGAAGCATTAGTCGATGATAAATTCTTTTCAACAATTTGATCTCGTTCTAGCCAAGTGTGACTAGAACTGCCCCATTTTTGCTTGTGTTCCGACCGAAGAAATGCCATGCTTTCATGTCAGTGCAGTAAGCTTGTATGAACCAGTACAGTAATAACTTGGCACAAAATATACAATGGTAAATTGGCCGTTCATTCCAATGATTCCCATGGGATTACAGTGGCTGTTTTTGCACTTGAGAGCACAAATATCGGTTCTTCATTTGGTGAAGCGTGAATTCACGCCTCAAATATTTTTGTCTTCGGGGAAATGTTAGTGGCAGATATTCTACATTTTTTGCGCAGCTCCACTTGTCAAAAATATTTTTATCATTGGTAAATTGGCAGTTAAATGTGAGTGACAAACGGAGATGGAACAAAAACGACAGGAAGACGCGAACGAATAAGCCGGCAATGGTGACATTACATGAGAGTGCCAACCGGAAAAATAATAGTAAAATGCAAGAGCCTCCTGTGAATGATACTTATATCTTCCGTAGCGGGATTATTTGCTTTCTTCGAGATAACCAATGTAATCTAAATGATATAGACTTCACTAAGTAAACTACCTCCCACCATAAATTGCTCCGATTTTCCACCAAATCCTTATATTGCTTATGAGCACACAAATGAACATTTTAATTGACAGACACAAACAATTCAGTAGTGCAGAAAATTGAATTCGCAACAAATTTCAGTTAAAAGCTATTTGTAACTGTTCTGATAGAATGAGTACTTCGACCTAGTAAATTTCTCTTAATAAATTGAATGAACATGGATTCTTGTGTACACGTTACCCATGGAAACATATTTGCTTTCATTAATCCCTAATTGGCAGGTATTCATTACCAAGACTGCTGGTCGTAGGTTATTTCTAAATGTTCAGTGAGAAAAATTTAGACTTCCATCCCACCCACAATTTCTGACTCAGCGGTAGAGATTTGTTCGTCATGCGTACCTGTATCGCATTATCGGACACGAATGACGGTTGCAATTCGAGTGTTTGACAGTGCACAACCAACGTTCACACATTGCTTGCGTGTACAAAATGAAAAAAATAATCTATGCATACTCGCGCGTGTCCTCCTGTTTACGTTTCTCGTGAATACCGTTTTATTGATCCAAATCCATTGGAGAAAAATAAACCGAAAATGAATCCGTTTGAATAATGTTAAAGTGACATTTACCAGTGTTCTCAGTTTATTATTAATTCATTGATGTGCACCATGTTTTATCGGTGATGGAACTTTTGGAACTGTGAGAGGTTTCCGTTGAACTTCGTTGAGTTGTAGTTTTCGCCTTCGGTTCTCTCTCCATGTTTACAAGGTTGAAGGTATTTAAAGTTGAGCTCGTTGATCCCATTTCACATCGCATGGAATACACGTTCTTTGCATCCGGGTTTTTATGTGCTTATTATGTTCCCCGCTTGCATAAGGAATTAACAACCCCAATCGGAATTGATGCAATCTTATACCCGCTACTGCGATAATTGTTCGAAAAAATGGGATATTCGGAACGCAGTGCCCATGTGAAAAACAAAATGAAATAAAACTCGTAGGTATTATGAAAGTAGAGACGGGTAAACTTGACTTATGCCAGTAAGACTTCAAATAAATGGAAGATTATTTAATTGAATCGGATTGAATACTTTAACAGCAATTCATGACAATCGAGATGCTAAGATATCAATGCGGATACAAAAATGGCTATTTTATTGTTCGCTTTAGTGGTGAAGTATCTGCAAATTTCGGACCAAAAGCAAAGCGAGAAATAACGTTGAACGTTTATCCCCATCTTTTTCATATATGCACATTAAAAACACATTTTTATTCCCAAACATCGAGTATATCAAATAATCATTACTCGTATTGCACCAATATGTGCATATGGCTTTGACTGAATTCCACTGCCCATTGCATTGTTGATCCCATCACAATGTGAGACTTAATTTTTTTTTACCTGTTCCAAAGTAGTTTTCCCTCATGGAAGGCAGTGTTCACTTGATTTATCGAGGTATTATGAGGTTCACGCACCGCCGTCCAGTAGCCCCATAGGGTTTAGCACAGATGAATTGATTCACAGTTCATACAAAGTAGATGAATGTCGCAATTTGTCCTTGTTTCATGCATTTCTACGGATGTTGAAATTTAAGACTTTTCAAAGCTTCGTCCAGTTTGAGCTAACTGCGCTAACTGAGCTGGATTCAAAACCTGGCAACATGATACGCTCAACCAACTGGTTTCTGAATTTCAGGTTGATAAAGTGTTCCGACTAAGGCATTCAAAATGTAACCAAAATCAGGAATCATGGAAATAACATTTCCAATCAAACTTGATGCAAATACTACACTTCAGAAAAAGGCCTGCGTCATTTCCACTCATAAAGGAAAGTGTAGATATTGCAGAAAATTGAAGTATGCTTATCCCTTAAGTAATTTACTATTCCCATGTCACTATGATACAGTTAATTGATTACATCCTTCTGGTTCTGTGTCACATATTGTAATGCTGTGGGTAATTCCGTTTTTTGCAAACAGCGCTCCCAGTTCGCTTCTCCACTCGGTTGCTCCGATCAGGTTCAATCTGGCGGATAATATGAGATTATTGGCTGATTTTCTTTTGCGGTGTTATGAGCTGTGAAATATTAATTCACAAGTAAGAATCGTTTCCCTCATATACACCGATTTAATTTGCGAAACATATCTAACCTACAGGTCAAATGCATCATCCAAGAAACGATTTAAAACAGAAATTAATTGTTTTTATTTATGCAACAACCTGAGTGTAAACATCCGTTAAGCGGAGCAATCTGCAACCATTAACGTGGCGTCTTCGAGGTTAGGTGTGCAACACGTGTGGGATACTTCGTCGTTACCGTTTGCAAACTGCGTTGATCTGCGTTCGTAGCATGGACTGTCTCCATAAGTATATTGAGAACCTGGTCTGCTCATGGCTATGTGTAAGATAAGCAAATGGGAGTGCATTTGTTGTAGCGCGGTCTGGATGGCCTATTGGAAGACCG
>UZAN01041457.1:48017-58599 GCA_900618425.1 Echinostoma caproni | reverse complement strand
AGCATCCGCCTGTTCCTACCCATCCCGACCCTCCGCCTATCTCCAACCCCCGCTCTACACAGAGAAAACCGTCTATAGATCCTCCATGTAAATTGATCAGAAGTTGGCCGGCAGCCAGCATGAAGACTCAGGTCCATACTGTGTACTGAATCGCAAAAACCAACACACCGATCTTCAATCACTTGTCCAATCCAAGTGACCCTTGGTCCATCTTTGCACAAGACTGGAAAACAAATTATCAAAAGCTTTTCGAGGGGACTGCAAAATGTTTAATCCACTGCTATCTCAAAAAGCTTGCTGTGTTAGTCATGTTCGGGATTCACAGCTAGTACAAAGATAGTGATAATTGCAGTCGACTTTTGTAAGTATAATACAATTAGTTTTGAAAACGGCATGTCTCATCCAGTTACTTCAATTGATCTGATAAAGTCACCATCAACGTAATATTCCAGGTCAAATGTTCAGTTGTAACTAAAACTTTCTTTTAACTTAGAATCTGGGGATCTCAGGCTTATTATTACTATTATTATTATTATTATTGTTATTATTATTGAATTTACTCATTGTGCTTTCCTGAACTTGTTTTCTATCTCCAGATTTTTCAAGAACATACTCACCTTCAATGTATTCTGCAAACCCACAGGAATCGGAATGAACGGAAAATAAAATTGAATGACGTTTTCTGTGAAAATTGATCACCAGTACTTCAAGCATTGCTTTATTAGCACAACTCATTCTGAGCAAATTTAGATCAGACAGTACTTTATTGACCTTCTGCAAGTAGCAGCCATGAATACAATCGGATGTTCTTGTGCGGCACAGGTTACATCGGGCTGATCAGTGGCACCTGTACTGAATTAATGCGAACTGTTAATTTATCGTCCAGCTGCCCCCGATTATCCATGGGTCGTGATCAAGCAACATATAAGAAAGTTTGGCCATGGTGTAGGGGCTGGAACAACCAGACTGTGACACAACGAGCGAATCGTGTACACCGTTCCTCAACTAGATGAAAACATCTCAGTGTTGTTCAGTAGCAAATGTAATGTAACGTATATTAGTTCCACTGAATGGTTATTTCGTTTATTTACAACAATATTTAGCGTCTGGTGATTATCCCCTGGAGCGGGTGCAGCTCTCAATGTGGAAATTGATTCTGTAGAATGACGAAGAAGAGCATGCAAACATCAACACAAACAAATAGCAAACGTTTACTAAGAACTCCTCCTCACAAAATGTTCTCAAACACATTTGTTTGGAGTCCAAATATGCATTACTGGAGAGTTTTAACAGGAACGAAACTGGAGTCTAGAGATGGTAGGATGTGGGCTTGACGGTATGAACTCATTGGGGTGCTTTAAAAGGTAATCTGAAAGATGGTCAGTTAGAACGAATAACATTTATAGCAATTGGAACGTAAAACATTTGTCGCGTGCTCGTTAGAAAACATCACTAGGTTGTACGATATAAACGTTGGGAAATTCTTCGGGGAGGCACCTTCCTACTCTAAGTGTTATCAACCCCGAAATCTCAGGATTGCAAATTCGTGAGTCTAATGTTTGAGGAGGTGGCGACGGTGATCAGGCAGCGTTGACTCTACCCCGAACGTCATCTGTTCTAATCATATCACCGCCACGTAAATGTCTCCATTTCATCGTGTCAAACTTTGGATTAGTCGCACTCTCCCCCCCCCCTCTTTGCTGAAAATCGTTTGTACAGTTATGTATGAATTGACAGGAATTAAAAGACTAGAAGAAAAAGAAAATACACTAATAATAATCCACTGTGTTTAGATTGATTAAGCGTAACGTGTGCGAAGTTGTTTCACGCAGAATCCGATCTGGAATTCCATGCGGTCTAAAACCGTCAGTGTTCGAAGTACACCGTGGATCCACATTGGCACGTGCTACCTCGTGTGTGTTTATGCGCTTCACACAAGCCCGATTTGCCGGAGGTGAGTTTACGGGTGATAAAAACGTGAAAGCTTTTACCAACGGGTGGTGTATAGTCACTCACTCTTGAAATTCAGAACTGTAAAAAAGTTATGCAGGGATATCATTAGGGTTTTATCATGACACCAAACATGAAAAACATTCATGATCAGCCCTGCATGTGACACGTGTAAGCATTTGTTCGACAATATAATTGTTCCTAATGCTTTGTTTACGCTCCTATTTTAATATTTGTGGTGGTCAATGCACGGTAGAACCGCTTCCCATGAGACCTGTGTACTGATAGTGCTCCTCGTAGCCGCGTGGACTAAAAGAAAGCCAATACACTGATTCGGTTCCAGAAATCGAGCTTGCAGTTATGTAGACAAGTGTCCCGTCGGACCCATTCACGAGGGAGTCAGATAATTATGGTCGAATGCAGATGATAGCATCAGACAGCATAAATACAACTATTAAAATGATACGTACCAAGAATAAAACTAAAAAAATTCTCAGTAAATTGATTTGGAGGCACGAAAATGACCACTGTATTCGGAAACGCTCATTCAACACTGAAGACTCGGGATGGTATTTCTAAATCAGTATAAATGAAATGAGCTCAAAACACAAATGCTTTCTAACGCACACTCTAATCATCCATGAGAAAAGCAGTGGTACAGGTTCCATTATCCTTTTGGTTTTATCACATGAATGAGGTAACGCCAAGTGCGCTTACCGTGCGTTCGATCTGAAATGAAGGACCCAGGCAAAGTATTCAGTCAAAATGCCATTCGCATGAAATGCATTCATTTTTAACTTCTTTTTAAATCTTGCTTATGTAATACGGTTGTCCTTCAGTAGTTTCTTGAACAAGTTAATAATTCATCCTGATTGGAAGTGTAGTTCGATCATTGTCGATTTCACCAACACGGATCAGGTACCCCGGATTGAAGTGAAAACCGTTACCTACTCAATGTTTGTTTGTAATTTTTTTTATTTAGTTAGAAAAAGCCTCCAATCAAAGCAGTTTACCCGAGTGTAAGCGAGCTATCCACCCACCTCCTCTCCACTTGTGTCCTTGTGTGTGTGTGAACTTCAGTGATTGGTACGCCAACATACGACAAATTTTATTAATCGTTTGCAGTCCGTTTGGAGGGAATGTGGGGCGTGTACTCAACAACGTACAGCGCAACAAACGTAGTTCAGTGATGAAGTACACACATGCACAACCACACATCACTGTATCCCACGGATCATCCGGAGAATCACTCGAACATGCGGAGAATTTGATCACGTCATACTGTGCTTCACCTATGGTTGTATCAGTGCACTTGTAGTTTAAGTGATGCTTGAACTAGTAGAAAATCCCCCAGGTGACTGGCAAAACCATTGTGACTGAACAAACCTGGCAGCTATCCGACCATGGTAGTGTTAGCAACGAAGGAAACGCTTTGCCCGCTTTCATACTGTGTACTTTTCTAAATTAACCGCAACAGCAATCATATATTTAGCTTCGAAATGTTACCATGAAGATGGGTCATGCCAAGTTTTGTACACAAACAATGAAAAGTGGTCTGATCAGCTGGCAGTTGGTCCAATGCGTGGATTGCTTATGCTGTCTGCGAGGCTCCGGGCTCGCGTTCCTCGGTCGGCTCGATGAGTTCACACAGCTGATAGGGTCCATTCACTTTACGCTTCATTTGCTCTGTACAAGAATAAATCTATTATAGATTTATGTAAATTTTTCTCTACATGTATGCTCCGTTCACCACAGACATGAGTTTAGTTTAGTTGGTGTTAAATTCCTCCTTCCCTTATCCTCGGTCAGGACAGTTGTACGGACATAGCTTTATATAAATTAAAAATCCTTAAGGCAAACGGATAGAAAAATTAAACTAATCTCTAGTATTTCTCAATATTTGGTTTCTTTCGGTACTGATGATGTCCTACAATTTAGGCGGGAGAGCCCTTTCAGTCGATGAGCTGTACACTGTAAATCGATTGGTGGGTCAAACTTGACAAGTTAGTCACATGTTCCGAGTTCGTAAAACTTACTGCTTTCCGCCGCTTCTGTTGACGGACAGAGAAAAACCACATGTTTGACAGGGAGTGAGTGCAATGAGAAAAGTGTACAAAAAACGGCCGTGCAGTTGTGCATACAAAATGGAACAGATTTTGTTGAGCTCATAGCGATTGAAAAAGCTCGCTTGTTACAACCAAAAGGAACAGACAGACAAACCCCATCGGTCATCTCTAAGTGCCTTCACACCACTCGTAACTCGATGCCAGACGACTGAAGAATAGTTTTATAAAAGAAACATTGTTGTTTCCATTTACTCGTCGAGATAAACACACGCAATGTTTTCAACCAATTGTGGAAAATTTTCATTTTATCTAAGAGTTGTTCACTGTGATACGCTTCATTATAGTGGTGGATAAAAGGCACTATATCTACAACCTACTATTTCCTCTTTGAAGGGGCTTATCAGCTGAACTTATTGTTTCTGTTGAGACTCGAACCGCAAACCTCCGGGTTGATAGTCTCAAACTCATATCATCGAACAATATGGTCGATAGCCAGCATTTTCACTGCCCTTTACCATTAGTTAAATTTGATCTTTTTATACGTTTGTGGGACCGGTACAATGTATTTTAGTAAGCAAGCGGGAACTCAAGTCGTTTAAGGGCACCAATTATGATTTTTGAGGACAGAAATGGGCTAAGACTTTCTCAAAATATATCTATAGTATCCTTTTATTTTTCAAATAGTTGCGCGATTGAATACCTAAGTTGATGACTCGCTCACAGACTGATCACGCACAAACACACACACTTACCCCGGATGTAGCCTGTTATTATTGAAAAACCAAATATGGTTCATGAAATTTTCTCACCAAAAGACAACTGGGAATTTGCATACTCAGTTCGTTTTAGCCGCTTCTTGTTAGTTTGACAGAGCTGGTGTGTAATAAGAAACGCGTCTATAACAAATCAGAGGAGAATTGGCACCATATCCCATGAAGTTAGGCTTTGAATCCATGATAAATCTTTCGTTTTTGTTGGTATGCTTAAAAACTGTACTTAAGTTTTTGATCGTAGAAGCTACTTTCATTGACTGTCTGATTAAATGTACCGTCCTCCTTGGTGAAAATGATTAAATTAAATAAGTAAGATGCTACTGAATCTCGAAAAATCAAGCAAACAATCAGGAACTAATTGTTTTCCAACTAAACTACAGTTCAAATTTTAACCTGTGATGAGAGCCAAAAGCATGCCGAAGCTCACTCTCATCGGATGTGACGTGACTGATTGGCCTCGCCATCGATCTTATCAGTATTGACAAGCCTAACGATTAATGATTTATATTTCACCCACTGACCCTGTAACTCGTGTTCACACAATTACAGTCAGCCCGTCCCAGGTCAGTGACTTTTGTTCTTCATAAATCAGAGGCGTGCAGTTATAACATAACCAATTACAATTCGAATGTAATAGAGCATACAGATCCACTGGGCAATATGACTATGTCTATATCTGTAAATCACCAAATACAATAACTACGTGATTGAAAGGGGGGTGGAGTAATAGACTGTCAAATGACTGTTTCAACACAATAAGCACAACCACTGGTAAAGGTGAATCCTCATGAATACATCAATAAATGCTGTCTAAGAGGTTCAAATTATTTGCGTTATATATGATCGAATCATAAAACTTGCTTTCATATTCTTCCTCTGCAGAACAAACAAAAGGGATTAATTTTCAGCAAGAGTTAATTACAGATGACTTTTTGGTTTGAACTTAAAAGTAAGAGAATTCCCTTCCTTGCCTGTCCCTTAGTAAATTGTATGACTATTTTCGCTCAGTTTAAGGAAAAACTCATGCATTCGAATTATTCGTGTACTTCACTGGCAAAGCAATTTCCGACTTCTGTTTTTAATTCCATATATATATATATATACATACGTAAATTGCACCATTTTATAAATTTCAGAGAATTCACACTTTGGGCATAAAAATTGCTATTTGATTGAACGTGAATTCGTTTTTACCCTGGTCCTCCTTCCTCTTCAAGGCACTGTAGGCCAGGAAAACAAAATTTTCGAGATTATCCTTATTTGTACGGTTTCTTCCAGACGGATTTTCCAGTTTGACTGACAAACCCAGTCATACCGCGGGTGATCAACTACACATGGCTGTAATCGTTTTGCAAGAACACCTTTATGTATGTATGCATGTTCGTGTGTGCGTGTGTGCTCATTTGCCAAACGTTTTCCCCCCCGCTTTCGGTTTACTTCACTGACCGAATGAACATTCCGGAGCAAACGCGCGTGAGACCGGTTTGCAATCCCCTAGTTGTTTTCACCAGGCCAAATGGTACAGTGAAAGTTTATTTCAGCTCAACTTTTTACCGGGGATCTATTTTGGATTAATTCCGAGCATTACTGTTCTCAACGAGAGCTCGTTTGCTTGTACCTATCGCATACGGCAGCCCACCAAGCACAGGGTATTTTTCCCGTTCCACTGTGCTGTACTCCATTACCGTGAAAGAAGTGATTGGACCGCGAGATTGAAACAGCCTTACGAGCTAATGAAAGGCATTCCTGAGAGCAAATTCAGGTAAACATTTTGGAGGCGCGAAAAAAAGAAAACTTATAGATAACGTGGAACGTCAATCAGCCTTGAAAAACCGAAATACATGACAAAAGTGCGCTTTCAGATGACGAATGATAGGTTCGATACAATGATTTTCCGGAAGATGACTAAAACGGACTCTAATCTCCAAACTAGCTGAAATTGAACAGCCCAGTAGACGAAACAAGCTGTTTTTCGTTAACTTCATCAACGGGCCATAACAATTATATACGGTTATTTGGGTTCGTCAATCTGGTTTTGATCGCATCAAAAAAGTACAGAATTTATGCTAAGATTCTTACATAATCTTAGCAACAATCTTTTACCATCTATTCACTTTCACCGTTACTCGTCAGCATACTGAAAATCAAATACCTTCGTGGACTGAGGAGTACCTGCCAATATTTACTTTACTAAGTTCTATCTTCCTTGTGAATTATGTTCACATTCGCACTCCGTCCTTTTCCGGTATGAACTCCTGCATTTGTATTATGGTGTTCTAATGAATGGTGATTTACTCCATTACCACCCCACCCCACCCTCAACGTAGACAACTTTAAAGTAGAGGAAACCGTGTCCATGAGTATGCTAGTTCTCTTTCCAAATTTGTAAATTCAAGCGATTCTTTCCCTCGTGAACACCGTCGGTATATGTGCTCATCCCATTTTGATGTATCTTTCCCTTGGTTTGTCTACTGAATCAAATGATGGGTCAGGGTGATTTGATAATCACCAATCGCTTATACTCACCTCGTGTTCATATTCAGCGCGCTCCTTTCGGCTGACTGCGCTACACTTACACCCTCTCCGTCAAGTTATTTATATTTTCGTATTTCCACTCAATATCACGCGTCGGCGCCACTCACGGGATTACATTATTTATCTCAAACGTTCTAGGACATCTTCTGATGGTTTATCGGTTAGTACGACTCCAGTTTCTCATCATTCAACTTAAGCCAAAAACCACAAATTACAGACTGGTGAGTTGCCTTTAACTGCATCTATTCCACCAAGATGATTGTTCTCTCATTGGAGGCAATAACATTCGGTCCCCGTTTCCAAAAATGTTAAATCAAGGATTCATATGAGCGAATGTACAGTCTGTGTACAAGAAGCCTGACTGAATATGAATATAAATNTCAACGTTTCCTGGTGTGATAAGTCTCATATTATTTCCCAGTACTACTCACAAGGTATTGGGTGTCTAATTGTGCAATATCACACAATATTTCCCCGTACTGCTCACACAATGCTCACCGACTTGTACATAGCACCCTACTGTACACAATCAGATCGTATGTCATTTTTAGACTTGTTCATACCTTTTGTTGCCCCATTTTTATAAGTTAACTTACATATAATCGTTGGCGACTTTGCCTATACTAGTATGTATCCACTTATGTCACTAGATGTAACAATTCTTAGTCATTCCCGTACAAGAGGTTACTCTGTATTGGATAGAGTAATCACCAACCACCAACTTTTTTTCTCTAGCACTAAAATCACCATTTACCACCAGCGACCTCTGTTTACTCCTAGTTCGACCCGAAGTATTTTCATACTAAGCATATAAATCTTTCTCTCGGTCTGACCGCATCATATTTCGCTTTTACAAATTCTCACCCTCAATGAATCTCTGAGGAAGGCTTATTTTTGGTTTTCATCATCTCCTTCTGTATTCATGTGTCCATCTATTTGCTCAAACAATTAATGTCATTTATAATTGCTGCTCTCTTGTTATAAGTATGTATGCGTCTAACGGAAGGATAGTTTCTCCTCTACTAAAGTCGCTGCGACGACAAAAGGAAAGTTTATGCAAGTCTCAAAATGCTTCAGGCATTTGTCCAGGCTTATCAAAGTTGAAGTAAATAGACTAAATACTTTATTGTCCGATTGAATTCTAAGGACTGGCGGGAATCTGATTTTTTTGTGGAAGGAAGAAAGTGCGGTCGATGCTGAGTGACGATGTTCATGACCTTAATGCTGCATTCCTGCACCAGTCATCGGACATTCTTCCTGCCAACTCGTCACATAATGTGGAACCATTCCCACGTTGTGATGTTTTCAAACTTTTAAATAGTTGGAATTTGTCTTCTGTTGCAGGCCTGGTTGATTTACCTCCAGCTCTCTTCAAGTTTGGTACTGCTTCCCTAGCCGGGTCAAGCACCATTGAGTGAATCACTTCACAATTCTACTATTGTAGACTGTTAGAGGCCGGTCACGAACATAACAATCCGGAACGCATCCAAATCTCCTATCCTCATCACGGGTTTGCTCCTAAAACGGTAACATCTCTGCACTTAAATTGACTGAAAAGCTATTCTCAAACGTCTTCGACAGTCCATAAATATGCTCAATGATCAGTTACAGATTGCTTACAAGCCTAACGTATCCACTTTAAACGCAGTCTTCACCCTTAAGCAGTTCATCGGTAAGTCTTTAAGAAAATTTAATAACTCTTTAGATAACGTTTCTTGATTACTCCTCAGAATTTAATCCCTTTCCTTGATCAATTGTGTCAAAGAAAATGGAATCGGTTGAATGCCTCAAGCAAATGTTAGCTTAGTTATCCGACTATTTCACTCATTGAGATAAAACCGTAGTAAATTCAGGTGAACCCGCGGTAACTACAAGTGAATCCCTTGTGGACCTGGGAAGGCTTTATTTGCACTCGGAGTTCTTCAGGAAGCTGTTCTACCCCCCACCTATTTTCCATGTAGCTTTGTCGTACTCCTTGTTTTTCTTCTGCACGTTATTTGAAATAGGCATATGACGTGTCGTGCCGACCCATTTCTTCTTTCTTCGATCTTAGCTCCTTCGCCGACAGTATTGAAACTCAACTATTCTCTTACAAATCGGGATTAACCCTAAACTCCAGCAAAGGTTTGGAATGTTTAGATAGTTTTGTACACTGTTCATACTCGAACGACCTCACAGTGATAAATCTCAATCTTTTATATAGGTTAAACTCTTTCAAATACTTTGGTATAACTATAGACGGTAATCGTCGTTGGTCAACCCACATCCACAACTGTATTGGTAAACTGCGGTGTCTATCATTTCCAGTTCGAAAGCTCAGGCAAGCTCGCGCATCCCAGTCAGTTATTTCTACCTTAGTATATCAATGTGTTCTCCTCACCTTATTTTATTGCTCCCCAGTTGTTTTTTCTGGCTTATTTAAACGAGATTTTAATGTTTAACGACGCGGTCTAACTTATTCTGGAAGCGTTTCCTTTCGTTCTCACCACATTGTCCCTTTATACTCACAAATCGAAATCGGTTCCTTTTACGATGCATTTATTCCTTTCATTTTTCCCCTAGCTAGTGACAATTTAATTAAGTTGATAATCAGATAAATATTCACTATTCCTTCCATTTACCCGATGCCACTGACGCTTTGCAACGCTTCCAGTGAAATACGAATGTTTCAGTGAGTGACGGGGTCAATATGCATCATACAAATTGAACTCCATCGTTTGCATAACTTACCAGTCTGTTGTACTGTAGCAAAAAAGAAAGATGCCATTAAATTTCAAATGCAGCCAAAAATGGGGTGGGTTGGGGCTATTGTCACTGAACAATCCAATTTTACCACTGACTATACACACTAAAGAAAAATGCGGACCTAATTCGAACCAGATCAAATGTAACGCAAACATTAATATAGTATTCTCTGATCAATACTCACTTTTTTCCTTCAAATCTGAAAGAAGAAGAAGAGGAATACAGAATTTTGGAATCCGATAAAACATCACTATGAGAACAGTGAATAAAAATGCATCAAATCAATATTTTACTTCAGGTCTCTGAATATATTGTTCAGCGATTACAAATTTCGATACTCATCACATGTTTTCGTTTTTCATTTTTTTTTTTTCATTTTTGTTCCTTCTGTTGAATATACAAAGATACAACGATTTTTCAGGAAGAGAGAAGCGGCCAATCAGAGGGCTACCATTGAACACACAAAGGGGAAAGTCATGCGGTGGTGGTGGGGTTCGAAAACACATCATCAGA
>UZAN01041457.1:0-47376 GCA_900618425.1 Echinostoma caproni | reverse complement strand
CAATTTAGGAGAAGGATTTCTTTGTTATTGAGTACACCAACTGATCGTGCATGTTTTTAATTTTACTTAAAGGAAAACATGTACAAGGCAAAATAGAAACCAGTTTGATAAACTGCGAGACGGGAAATTCTGAAGGGAATCCAAGCATAAGTTGTTCAAATTGAAATCCTGCAATAAACCGTGATCCCTTTTCTATACTCATGCTCCCACAAAGCAGTACTGAGACTCCTTTGAATTTCTTGACTCATCAAACGTTTCCCGCAAACCTAAATAGTAATATGTATCAGTCGCTGCTTGTCTTCTACTTTGAAGGATTGAATACTACCACATCTGTCTGATCGAGAAAGCAACCAAACCTTAGAAACCTTGAAGTCGCTATGGTGTATCTGTTGTGGTAGTTCAACAGCCTAATTACAAACGATGCTCACCAGTATAGAGTTATCACCGTGCTTTCCTCTTTAGTGGTAAAACGTAACAAGACCGCCTCATTGGCTTTCAGGTGGCATCTTTCTTTAGGTGCAGCAGCGTTTAAAATTATTCCATGATCCTCCGATCGTGTCTAACAACGTCACGTCCAGTCGCATCATCTTGGATTGCGAACATATGTATGCCTTGCTCAGAAGAGTTATATAATCAGTAAATAATGTCATGTGTACACCATGCTGGGTGAAACGTCATTGACCGAATGGAGTGTTGCATATTTGTTGGTCAATAGCCAATCCGTACATTGATCAACCTTGGAGTGAATGAGTATCAGGAACTGCGACATACAGAGTGGGTGGCATTGAGTAGTCAGGATCCAAGCCATTACGGGTACGATTGCTTTGGGTTTGCTATAAATTGAGTTCATATCAGACAATGCGGCCTCGCCTGGGTGCGACACAGCAACAGGTTCACTATATGTTTCTGGTTTTTGCACATCAGTGACAGAGTAGAAAAAACAAATTCGCCTTAAAGAATGAAGTACAACCTATTCACGGAACACTATAAGTAGCTTTTAGTGCAGAAACGTCATTCAGTCGGGCAATCCCTGTCTCCACAAATGGTACTCAGAATGTTTTCTACTGATAAACTCACGTTGATAAGATACAACTGTAAGAGAATAAAGAGGTACACGCCACTCATCAGAATAATATTATTTGAGATCACGAAAAGAATCCGTGTTTTTGTTGTCAAGATTACTTAGGAGGATTCGAAATTCAAACCCATCCAACACCAATCCAACTGTTATAATATAATAGATAATATAACATTTATACTAGTATGAAGCGAATTAGTTAGGATTCCGAGACCGAACTGCGGTTTTCAAAAATGACCTCAGTATTCATCTGTTCTGTACTTCGTTTCAATAAAACACACCTGCATCAATGCTTATCTCAATGAATTTGTTACTACATTGAACCAAATGATCTACCAAAATGTCAGGAAATCGATAATGTGTCATGTGACACGCAAGCGTCAGCCATCAAGTTTGGACCTATAGACCAACAAGAAACAATTCATTATCCCTGGTTTAACTAATTATCTCATAAGGCTGAACACTTTCATTTTGCTCTGACGTCATCGTGCAACACTCACAGAGCTGTTAATATGTGATCTCTGTGGTTATAATGCACCTCATTTAGCTGTGTAAAAAGTCCGCATTCCTGTATCAATGCAACCAATGGCCAAATAATATTATGGAAAGCATTAATCTCTCATTGTTTCGTTTTCGATAAAATATGTTTCTCGCCTGTAAAGTCGGTGAATACGTTATAGAAACCAATATGTTTTTGGCGAATTGGGTGTTTCCCATTCAATGCCATTTTAGAATAACACTTTTTTGTTACATTAAACTGCAGAAAACATATCTTTTTCCATTCATAGTTTTCTCGAATTCGTATAAGACATGTACATCTGGCGTTTTTGTTTGGTTCCATCAGATATACTAAATTTATTCTGAACAGAACAATCAGCAGAGTGAGACAGACCTGAATGTATGAAATATAGAAACAAATCAATCGGTTTACTTGAATCTGTCTAAAGCAAGACTTGCAACGATATTTCTCTTAAAGTAACCTCCTTTTTATGGCGGCATATCATGGTACGAATAAATGTGAGCTGAATGAAATGTCACAATAAATGTAGCTGACATCAGTTGGCCTGCAAAGGCGATTTTGCTCCATTATTATGATTACATTTCACTCAATATCGTCAGTTGACAGACAGACTGTCTATTAGGGTCTCGGGGCAGTAGTCGAAGTGTATCAGTGTTTAAATGAAAATGTGCAATCGAAAAAATCAATATGCGTTGGGTCATTCCCGAGGTAACTATTCGCAACACTCACGCTTGGTTTGTTCTGAAATGGGAAAGCAATTGTGCGAGTTTGATTATCGGCACTGATCGGAGAGGTTGTGTAAAAAGATCGGGGAACCTCCAATCCCATTTCGAATGAGGTTTTGTTGATTCCTTCCACTGGTTACATAAAATGTTTGAATTTCCCCACTATGCACTTTGAGGGCCATATAACCCGTGGGATATGCAAACCTTGGACAACTAATATGGCATAGATAGGTGGAAGCTAAATTAGCATCTTATAGATAGCAAATGGATGAGTGGACAAATTATGGATGGCTATGTCTTAAGGTTCACTCACCCACCCACCCTCCTCTCAATTAAAACTCTGCCCCACACACACATGCACACACACCTCTTTTTTCTTGTATTGTATATGTAAATGTGTGTTTCTGATCTCAGCTACAGCAAACCACAATTACTCCCTGCTGGTGCTTACGAACGAGGACAAAAGGGCTGTCGAGTGCTCTTTGGTGGTCTCCATACATGAAATCCATTCCAAACATATTGTTCGCGGGTTTCGATCGACAAACTTCTATACACTGGACTCCCTACTGCATAAGATGATCAGGATTCAACAGTCCTGGGTGTATGCTGGAATCCAAAAGGGGGTGGTTGTTTCCCTTTTTACAATTAACGTTGATTTGGGGATCCATGAACTTTGTGAGATCCACGTACATGAAATAAAATGAGAATAGAAAACATATCTAAAAGTAAACAACTTATAGCTGTTTCTGACTCGCTTATTATTTGACAGGTAGAGCACCTACTAACAGATGCGCGTAAGGTGGAAGAATCATCCATTAGGCAAGCACGGATAGTCAACGAATCACAGACTGCTAAAAAATACGTGTCAAAAGATCTACATGTTTCAGTTGCACGAAATTGTGCTTTAAAAGCTTAAATTGTGTCACCACGCGACCAATGGGCCAGCGTGTATTTCAGGTTTATAAAGCGCATGAAGTACCAAGTCCATCTCAATGAAGACGGATGAAATCGCAAAACTTTTTTGCTAGCATACGGAACACTGGCATGGTTAGTTTCCGTGAAATTCCCATTTCGGTGCAGTCCAGTTGCCGTCCTCAGCACACCTCGATGGGGACGTGTGCGGAATATCAGTCATACAAGCATGCTGAAATGACAGAGCCTGTGATTACCCAGCTGAATCATAGAGTAACTTGAAGAAAGAGTGAGAAATTATTAGCGCTACGGTTTGTAATACCGCGATCAGAAATATGTGTACAAGATGGAGAGAGAGTTTCCACAGCGAAACAAACGGACCATTCTCTAATGAATCAGCAGAGCTGTTTTTTCTAGTTCACCGTCTCCATAGTTTTGTCGCGCCCTATCTGAGTGTATTCGTCAACAATATCCTTCTTCCGGCTCAATTTTGAAGAATTATACACTTTTTAATTGATCTCGTTTGGGTTGGCTCTGTATAAAAACTAGCTTTTTGACTGTTTCATTGTCAAACCTAGCTATGGAAATATGTGAGTGTCCACAGTGTGCACGCCTTATAATCAAAAACATTTCAAAGGCAACTCGATAAACGTTTCCACTGGAGTATTGTGAGAACAGGTAATAAATGAGCTTTGAGACAATCTGTTCAGAACTCGTGCGCAGAGTACGAGTCAGATGAATTAATCAGTTTTATCATTTCGCCAAATGATTATGCAGGTACTTACTCTGTTTATCCAAGTCTGTAGTCATACAGATACAAAAATAAATGTCCGCGATAAATATCTCCCTAAGCATATTGGTGTTTATAATCGTAGATAGATGTGAGCAATAGATTAAAGAAGAAACAACCAGTTCTCGTTAGATAGACTCCGGTTGTATAGTCCAAAAGTCGACGGGGCACTACAAAGACAACACCGATGCACAACACATCAAACAAAATGGTCGTGGATGCGCCATTTTCATGGATTCGTTTACGAAGAGCATCTCACCGGAATCAGTCAGTTCATTGTGGTTAAGATCGGATTAGGGGAACAATTCACAGTGAGATGAATCCAGTCGTTAATGTACGGTGCTTTATCCTCAAAGATCACACGTTCATCGCAGTTAAGCAGTAGACGCATGTTGCAACCTAGCTTCAAGAAAACCANAGAAAACCATCCTTTTTAATGTGAATAATCTGTAGTCCCCATGGGTTTTTTGTCTTAACTTTAACCTTTCACATTGCTGGGGGTTAGTTCCAATTAGTTTGCTCATCATCTACACGAGTCGTGTATGCAGCTTTTGTTCTAGCTAACAAAACAAATTTGCGTGAAACTTCGTTGTCAGATAATGCGATTAATCTATTTAATACCACAACTTGAGTCCATTGTTCAGGCACTCTACGGCGATTTGATAATTTCCGCTGTTTTACTGCCAATAAACAATTAGTGAATAGGAAACAGTTATGGGTAAATAATGTGTCTCATTAATTTAAACTTACCGTCAATGTAATCTGGAAATATGTCATTGCGATCATGAGAACGGAAATTTTATTAATTTTTGCTGTGCTGGTTAGATGAGCAACTTTCTATGTACCTTGGATATAAATAAAACGAATACGAACCATGGTCGTAACATAAAAGCAGATAGTGGTCATACATAGTTCCCCGAGATTTTTTAGAACACTGCGAATCGGAGAATGGAGTGGTCCTGGTTTTCAGACCAAACTGGAAGGGAACGAATCATGGCAAGCATCCAATTTATCTTCTCTCTTCTTCATTTATTGAAGACACAATAATACAATGTACACGAACTGGGAATCGGTCAATCAAAAGGTAACAGATAAACTCATGCTAATTGATTCAGTGTAGGTCACACTGTTGCTTATGCGTGGATGGTTGCTCTTTGTGAAACGTGTTCTAGTAGGGAGAAATTAATTTGTCCATATAGCTTAAACAGGACTCATAAGCCTGCAGAATCGTTGCCATCCGGTTATCATATAAGACTCGGTTTAAGAACGCGTGAAGCTCTCCATTTTGTGAATGTGGATCACAAAGGAAACATAGGGAATACAGTCCTTATCACGTGAGTTAACCTTTCACAAGGCAACTCACTTTACAAGCGGAATACTGCAGGTCTTGGATGCTGCCTGCATAGTAGTCGTGACAGATCGAAGCGAACCCTCTAGTTATCGATATTTTGTTTGACTTTTCAATATTGATCATCAAACCTTCAATTCATTCTCTTGTTCCCCCACCCCACTGTCGCTTCCTAATTGGATTGGATTCCCTAACCATCTGATAGTGAACGTTTTAAAGTTTTTAAAGTCCGTTACATCGAAAAACAAATCATTGCAAAATGTATCTGGCAAGATAGATATTTTTGGCTTATCATCTTTCATGTTAGCGTTGATGCCGCAATCGAAGTCGCATTTCACAAATCAATTGAGAAACTAATCAGACTGCTTGATGCATACTGGTAATAAAACTCTATCCATAGTGAAAACGTCAATGATTTATAAAGTATCTTTAAACATGTAGAGCATGAATTGTATTTTCACAAAAATGCATGAAGTGGCTGCTTCAAAAATCCGCATCAACGACAGTCCCAGCTTCCTACCTTGATAGGCTTTGACTAAAACGAGAAAAGTACAAATATGCGGAAAAGAGAATAGATGTTACGGAAGTCTGCACTGGGGAACGTTTGTTTAACTTGTTACAAATAGTTGCATTTTTATGACTGATTGACGTTCACTCACGTTGTTCGTTTTCTGAAATCACATTTTTGTGCGAAGGATTGAAAAATTAGTATAAAGCTCACCGGTCGAACGCATGACAAATTTATGCCATAACCGATATCACAAGCGTGAACAGAAATGAGTTTCTTGTACCGCCGCTGACTAAGTTTACGAAAACAAAAACTACTGACTAATCGCTCTCCAATTTTTGGGGCTTCGTTCAGAGGTCTTTTGCGATTTTATCCGGCGGAGCTAGACGCCAGGGTCTTGCTAGTAGTTTTTTGGGGGAAGAGGTTGCTATTGTTCAGTCTAGTCTTGTGGTCCATGTGGAATGGTTTTCAGTGTGTGTATAAAACACAAATATCCTGACAACAGTCGATCCTGACTCAAGACAGGCTGTTTATATGAAATGTTTGAACTCTGATTTATTTCTGTCCACTTAATAGATATTCGGTATTCGTGATTGGGGACCTGGTGACTATCTAATTAATGGTCAGAGACACTAGGTGTTCAATTCCCAGTCTCAGACGCTTCGGTAGCTTATTCACCACATTCGTTGATTAGACGTTGATCCACAATAGCTTTCCTTCACCTGAGCGTATTCTATACCTATCTAACACTCGGTACTATAAATGATTGTCACGAATAGTGGCCTTCCACCATCTTGATTTCACATCCATTTTACTCACTTCACATATCTTTGGCTTGATACTGATTTCAAATTTTCAACTTTTTACGTATTCCTTTCTCCAAAGTCGGATAGATGAATTTTCGAGCGATAGAAAAACAAACCAGAATATTGGGTGAATGCGATGGATTAGCTAGAACAGGGAACGTGCACATGCCCAGCTGGCATGAAGGAGGACTGAGGATACCTGCTGATCGTTTCCGGTTTGTAGCCTACAAGCGCGGAATCACAGGAGGGTTGGACAATAACTTATACGAGATGAATATTACAAACACTCCAAACTCGTATTAGGATTATAGGTTGCACAAATCCTAGCAATCTGTCCACCTGGGTAGCAGGTTGGTTTAGGGAGGAAATCGACTGTTTGAAGATGCGGATGACAATCGAAAAATTACTCACATTATAGTCGCAATCTTTCATCACTAGTAGTATGAATACCCTGTTTTTTTTCCAAATGCATAAGGATTGTGAACGCAGAGGAAGTCGTCACTCACTGTTTTGCTCCAGTTCTACAAGATTTGATCAAATTTGTCAGCTACACGCAATCAGAAATTATTCAATCAATGTAATATAGTCTGATAGGATGTATTTCCACCAAGGATTATGACTAAAGATCACCACGTTTGTGTTGCTCTCCCACTGATATTCGATAACCGCACACTATACGGTGTACTTACCTTTTCGGAAAACCGGAAGTGAGAGTTACAAATGACATTTTGTGTTTCATTACGTGTGCTCCGACATTTTTCGTATTTGAAAAGAGGAGCCAGTATAGCAGCATTGCATGATTTATGCCCTGGACGATTNTCTAATCCAACAACGGTTACGATCGGTTGTCAACCGGACTTATTACGCAGTCGAACCCAGAAGTATGTACAGGACTAGGAATCTACTCGTTCCCTCGATCACGGAACGCCCACCTCTGTACGCCAACTCAAAAGTAATCTTTCAATTCCAGTGTGGGTGCGGAGACACCTATATAGGCAGAACACATTCCGAACTGGGACCAACGCAAGGTTCCCACGGCAAAGTTCACACAACCGGTAACTGGTAAGGTACGTGCTTACAAACCACCAAGCTCATCGATAGCCAAGCATTTTTCGATGACGCAACATCTCTTGAATCGCGAGAAACCATAACACCAGAATGCTCAAAATTGCCAAGGCGATTGCAATAAAACAATGGGAACGGGTTCTGTGACAACAAAAAGACTCATTCATCACCTTGGCTTTGTACTGGTGTCGCTTTCCCCCATTTACCAGTGTTTATTTTGTAATCCATTCCTATATATATATATATATATGTATATATATATATCCATACATATATAGTATTAGTCTGCAGTAGACACCAGTTGAGATGCAGCGAGATCTTCCAGGACATAAATCGCACAATGTTGCTGCTGCACTGGCTTCTCTTTTCAAATTTATCATGGGAAAAGCTCGTATCATTTTTCGTAGTTTTCATCCCATGCACCTTGTGGTAATCATGTGCATTCACTTACAGAAATTATCGAATCGTTCAATCTCAGAGACAGTTTGGCATACACACTTAATTCGTGAGAAAGCCTTTTGCACGCGTTAGGATCAGTTTATTCTGAAACAAACCTACTGACGTCATCAAAATTAATTGATCTGATCAAGACCGGTAGCAGAAGAATTTACTTTGAAATCAAAAAAAGATCAAAGTGTGCTCACTTTTCATGTATTCTGAAACAAGGAAAAAAAATGTCCAAGTAATCAAGTTCACATTGTATCAGCCCTGAAAATCGATTGGAACGTGAAGCTACCGTAATCGTGGACTGAAATCGATGCTCCCACAAAAGACATTCTATTCAATCTTTCTTTTGGGACTTCGTAGGTTGCTATCTCAAACAAATACGAGTGATGTGTACATGAATAAATCAATCAGACTCACATTTCAGTTAGAGGTCGTCCACTGCCAACCACGGAGATGATCGCAGATTGAACTGATTCACGCACCCCATCCAAACCCACCTCAACTTGATAGAGCTCTCCAAATTCCCTGATCATCCGTAACGAGGATACCGAAATACAGTAATCACGAGGATTAGAACATTATTGGCCTATCTGTGAATTATTACAGTGCACTTGTTCTTCAGTCGCCCTTACCGTCTCATCAACTATTCTCTGTTGCTTCCACCATTTTTATCTCGTCGCACATAGTTGGACTGTTTTGAGCTAGTTAATGAAGCACAAAAACGAGCTCGTTTTCCACTTTGCCTTCGGATAATTTTAGTGTTTGATCAACCATATATTTGGTGGAAAAAATGACGGTATGAACTGTAACATTGCATCATTGGAAATCTTCCCTGGCCGCATGCGAAATTTCCGGATGATGTGAATAGGTAGACGGAAATTTTCGTGATGTCAGGTAAATAATTACGAATGCACATATTGTTGTTCAGCCAGTCACTAACTCACCATCAAAATCGTGTTCTAGGATAAACGAGATTATTTAAAAGCTCATAAACATGTGTAAGAAAGGGTTGTTTATATTACGTAATAAACAGACACCAATCATTTGCCTCTGCATCCACGAAAAGCGAATGTTCACTCCCACTGACAGGTTGGGCCGTTAACGGAAGTAGTGTGTTCTCCAGTTCTGGGAATGTATCTGTATTACAACATTGGACTTTACAAGGACACGCACCGGACACTGTGTGCGGTTTCTTATGCTGTGTGTGTCTCAGACATGTTTATTCCCCCCAGATTGAATCTCTTCTATTTAGGATAGAATTCTCCAGAAATGACCGATAAAAAAAACTGGAGTAGATATCTCGCCCTTGTTGGAGCTCATCGGGGATTGTTCACGGTTTTAGAATCCAAACCGATGGTCCGTGACATGTGTCCAGGTCGGGCAAACTCCAAAATGGCACGCATTGTTGACAAGCCCCAGGGAGAACGAATCAGATATTCAGTCATCTTATTTGGCTACCATATAGAGAAGTCCATCGAAAATGAAAACTACCTCAGGACCATTTATCACTCGGTCCTCAAAACTTGACTAGGAAGAGAAAGTAATTTAATATTCGGCAATGCGATTTACTGCTGCACAAATTTTTCAGCTCCTCAAACACTAAGTATGTTCAAACCTAACAAAGCATCCTACAGATCAATGTGGCAACTTTTAACTATTCTCATACCTGCTCTAACTTTTTGGTTCTCTGCCCCCCTAAAGGTAAATGTGCGAAATCCAAACCATACTCAAGCGGCTCAGGGCTCCATAGTTGTTCCACCGCGATTTGGTTATTGACTGCGTGCCATTGTATCTTCAGCTATGATGAACGTCATTTCAGAATATCCAGTCTAGGGATGGATTAGGGCTGCTGATCGACTGCACGAGGAAGCTTGTTCTACTCTTGCACTGTGGACTTGAAGTGAAATCAACCCCTGCACCAAAATGTGTTTACCGTACACGTGTTTGCACTGTGCTCAGAGAGGTAAGTATACTAGAACGTTAGGAGTATTTGATCATTCTCGCAAGCGTCGAATCCTCAAATGTTACTATCGCAGTAGTGTCCAATGAATAACTAAGTATAGGATGTTCTCATATTGACAGGTTATCGGTTATCCACCAAAATTTCGACCATATCCTCTGGAAAGCCGAGATAGAAATAATCAAGCTCTCTGTTCTGATCTACGTCCTTATAGCCGTTTTCGCCATTTTTGAGTGCTTAAGACAGGAATCTTATGTGCTTCGGATCGGTCTAATGGGTCCGACAATGAAAGATGAACTGGATCACGATCTGCGCCGGTCCTAAACAGCGATAACCGAACATATCCAAGGAGCTTAATTATCTTCTATCAGGATCTCGAGGAGCACATGTTGAGAGGTATGTAATATGACACTGCAGTACCAGAAGTCATTGACATCTGGTAAGCAGAATCTGAGAGATCACGTCTGTATGAAAAACTGTTCTAATTGATTTCTACATTTTTTCTACATCAACTTAATCTAAACATGCAATAAGATACTTCAAAATACTTTGTCCACTTACGTTTTTGATTTTCTATATGAACAAACATTGTAAATAACCAAATTTATCACGCAATCAAAAAATAATGAAATTCAATATATTATTGCTTGTCTGCATAACTCAAAATTAGCTCGTAAATGACTTTTCTTTTCTGTGGTACTATTTGGTCAGTTCAGTTCCACTGCTTAATTCTCAACCCATTGACTCCAAATTGCATCCAAAAAATCCGCTGTATCCCATCTTTCCGTGTTTACCGATGATTAAGCAACCGGAAGTGAAAACTGACTGGACGAAAAAAACATTTTGCAAATTTGCAGCCTAAAGATTTAAGATGAAGTTGGCGGGTACAATAGGCAGTGTAGAACTAGCATCATTCTGCAACGTTCCTCAGGTCCTACAACATGTAATATTTTCGTTCAGCTAAATCATTCACGTGATCTAGTTCAGTCACCACGAATCGCAGCGCTTCTGGTATCGTTGAGTGCCCGGTTGTGCTACCCACAAGTAACTCACTTTGGTGTTTCAGATCTGAGTGGGTGAAAATGCCAAAAATGTTGCATGTTGTTTTAAAAATATTGAGAAAAAGGGTGTCCTCCATGGATTTATAAAGTTTCACTATCGAATTCAACTTGATGCGCTTACCTTCAACATATTCTTTGGGAGGCGGGAGGGAGTATTGGAAATCAAATGGTTCAGATGAAACACAATGTGAGTGATGCTTGTTCATAAAAACGTTTAGCTGCTATTGTGTCTTATCTTGCATTTTTAAAATCTTCCTGTTCCCCTCAAATGTGACGCCGGTAAGTATGCCGACTATGCAGATACTAATCGGGTGCTCTTCTCCAAATAATGATGACTGTTTTCACCTCCGCATTGGTGTGAATGATATGTTCATCTGGTCTCGACTACACGCTCGCTCTCCTGCTGAATGTGGCTAAATTAGTCCATTTCCCTTCATTCTTCTTTATTCTATTGTGAATAATTAAAGCATACCCGACATCGATACTCCCAAATAGCTTGGCATGGTTTTCTTTCAACCTTTTTCCGGTTTCCTTCTATTGTGCGTTTCGCAAAAGTTCATTTTTTATTCATTTACAATTTAAAAAGCTTACTGATCCGCAAAAGGTTACCTTTAAATTCGTGAGTGCATGTCCTCTTACCCACCAACCGCCTTGCCTTTCTGTGTTTTTTCAAGATTTAAAGAGAATGGCTTGACCCTGTTCGCCAACCCCCCATCAAACTGCTATATATATATTTATCAATTAGGCGCACATCTAATGGTGTTCAGTTTGATTTTATTGATAGTTTGCGTCTGAATGCCCTGATACGTTTACTGATAACACTACACTTGATGAAAATCATTACGTGCTTATTGAACCGGCGAAATCCGTGACCAATGATCTCGAGCTCTCCAAATTCACACTTCTACTCGTACCAGCTCATCTTTCTTTGTTCCTAATTTAACGGCGCTCACGCTATTCCCTTTCTTANTAAAGATAAACTTTTACTCTCGATTACTTTTCATTTTTCTGACCAGTTTATTTTTCCTGTCACCTTTTCAACCACATGGTGTGCCTCAATTTCTGTTCATCATAAATTATATAAACTGCTCAAAATGTACTCTTTGAGTGCATAAAGCGTATTTTGACTTGACTTGAGCGATTTCGGTTTGTTCAACCGACGGTTCCGCAACAGCAATAAAGTGAATTTCTAGTTAATAAAGGAAACTACAAGAATAGCGAAGCTTAATATTGTAGTAGAAAATTATCGATTTTCACTCACGTTATAAATGACTGAGTGCAACCATATGCTCCCTCGATTAAGAGGATAAATCTCTCTCTCCCTCTCTCTCTCGCTCTATGTCACTATTAAGAGGATCCTCAAACCTTCAAGTAAATACTACTTGAGAGTAATAGTAGTTGACTACTTTGAAATAAAACATCATCGTCTCCGTGACGTTGCATCTATGATTGATGGTCATCTACTATTGCTGGAGGCTTACTCAATGCTCCTACCAGTAGTCTCAATAAGAGTAACTAGAGAGATTTGATTCTATGACGTCTCTATGGACATGTTACTACCAAATGAATCAATCAATCGTGAGCACTACTCGCCCGATCAAGTTCAATCCACCATCATTACCATCAGCGTGAGGGTGTTGCATGTCGTAACATTTGAATTCCCTTTATGGGACCACTGATGCAATGCAGGTAGGTTCCGGTCTTGATAAAGCAAAGTGCGACCAAGTGCACAAACTGGATTGACTGTGCAGCATAATGAAGCAGACGTAAACCACAGTGGATGTGCGGTTCATATCATTTCGTTCCCTTGTAGTCCATCATCAACAGGAGCACATTTTATGTTGAAAATGTGAAACGTTCAGCCTCGGTGGGATTTGAACCCATGCATGGACGCTACTTTGTTCTCTGTAATCGTACCACTTGCATTCAACGCTAATTACCGTACCAAAATGTGCATATTTATTTAGTTTCCGTTAGATTTTCCATTTCTAACTTATTTTTAACACTGTATATTAAGATTATCGACAACGTTGGGGATATTTCCGGCTCACGTCCACTCTGGTTGACTTCACCTTAAAACTGATTGTTTATGTGCGTGTTTGTATTTCATCATTATATTCTCGGTTGCTACGCATGGAGTTATTTCGAAATAAATTATCGGATTCAAAAAAGATGACACTGTGACAACGCTTTGTGGATCAGACGGTTATCACCTCAGCAANNNNCGGGACACTAAGATCTTTTGCAATGAGCTTATGATAAGCAGTATTACACTGACCTGGGTTCCGAATATCGGCACGTATGCTCTTTGGGCACACTTCACATGTTCAGAAAACCCGAAAGCCTCAACTTATAAATGAGCTGTTGACCCGGAGATCCTGGAGCATAATATTGGGAGGACTGCAATAAACTGCCAAATTCCATAGATGAAGTACCAACACATGGCTCATTAACTCAGTTATAGATGATCTTGTTACCTTCCAGCTCTCTCATTTCATTGAAAATACCTCGACCAATAGGATCCAATGAGTGAAAATTCTTCAGTAGGCACTCCATGCAAGCATCTTGTGGAGTGAAAACAAGGACCCCCACACCATAGCTACATGTATATGAATAACCGGGTTAAGATTCTTGTTTGTGGACATGTTTGATGCATAGAACAGCTTGGTCGTCGTAACGGTACTGTTTTAACATTGACCGCTTCTGTTTTACTAGTACTGTGAAAACCATTTGGTAACTAGGATTAAGTGATCATCTACATTTATCCGTGATTCAAGTTACTGTTACAACTATCTGATTATATGGCGAATTTGCGATTGATACCTTCCAATGCAGTCGGTAACTGGGTGTTGCACACCTCAATGATTCGTCCACTTCTCAGACCAACACAATCTCGACTACGTGCATGCGAAAGGACGCGACGCTCGTGATCTCACTTTTGCACATTGTTCATAGGCAATTATAGGGGGGTGGGAGATTATGGATCTTCAAAATGGGGACAGTGTCATATAACTCCCGAGAGGTAATGCATTCCAAATCTTTATCCTGTGGTCCAGAACCACAATGAATGTAACTTTTGACTTTTGACTGACTCTCTGTCGGTCAATTTTCTTTACTCGTCGCAACCGGTTTTCATGAACGATAAACCTGCAGCGAATTTGACTCACTTGAGTACTCCTCGTCTGCAATCGATCAAAAACGTTTGACGGATCATCAAGCATAAGTAAAACAAATATTTAAATTTGCATCTAACTCGGAGTTACTTGTGAGTAGTGTCGTGATTGATTGATGAGAACTAACCATCCTTCAGACTTCACCTTCACGCACTATTAAGAGCGAAACTAGAGTTCAGTGCTTCACAGTGTATCGTTCACTGGAAGAGCTGAGGGATGTGCGTGAAAGTGAAGTTTGGAGGATGGTCGGCTCTCATTAATCAATAAAATATTTAAATAAATAATCTCATTCCATCTAATCTTAAACTTACGTTGCAGTTTTTCTGAATTGATAATTGTGGTTCAGTGAAAATGAAGAAAGAGACAATAATAATGAAATCTGATTATGAAACGGAAACGTGCTTTGGGTGAATACTTTTGTACCACTGAATCATACTAACATGGTGGCCGGGACACAGTAGGAAAACACGCACATATCTGTGTGGGACGTCGAGTGCTAAACAGAACAGGACGTGTTGCGTGCATCACCAGCACTCATGTAATCAGAGGACAAGCACATACGCGTGCATCTGTGTTCACGTGGTTGATCGACAATCGTATCACGGCCCCCACTTCATCGATATGGCTGCGTAATCTGCGCTGACGGTGAACGCGATTCAAATATCTCCCACCACTGTCACGTGAGTTCAGCCGAAGGATTTGCCTGCTTTCCGTGAGTGGATTACTCTCCACCATTTCCCATCGTTCTTTAAGCAACATGAATACGCGACAGCTGAGAACAACGATCATTGAACTGAGGCATTGATAACATTATGACATCGTAGTAAAGGCAGACACAACGACCGAATACATAGCCGTTACTGAAACCCTAGTGCATAGCTAAAAGTAACACAGTTACTGATGCCATTATCCTAGGAGATTTAATTATGCAGTTACAGAACAGCGTGAGTGGAATACTGGGTGTACACTCGGAATGACACCATACCGCAACAATACCACATTTTCACACCTAGCCACCGCGGGCCGTATTTACTGTGCAAACACTTTTTACTTACCGTCAGCAGCTCCTGAAAATCGCATCACATACGAAAGGTGATAGTTACCGCAGGTTAAAGACAAAAAAGAGCTGCAAAAGCATAGAACATCTTGATGTTGATAATGTGACATTCGACGTCCACGGTCTGAGTATCCTCTTGGATCTATCAAGATTATTCGATCAATCTAGTATATATATATATACATACATACATACATACATATATATATATACTACATGACTCATCGTTCCACAGCTGATTCTCTTGTGGTGATTCTCTATTAACAGTTAAGCAGCATCGGATTCAGAACTTAATCTCCTCCTATACCGTCCCAAAGTTACACGACCGATCGGTGGGATGGTATAGTCGCATCAAGGGACCTGGTGCTTGTCCAGCTAACCCGAGCGAGAAACCACATCTTGTCTACAGTCACGAGCCTTAGTTTTACTCAATGAACTTCGACTGTAAAGCAGGTGTGCCATCACTACACGGGTAGACTGGATATGACAACAAGAGGATAACGAAAAGTACAAACCGATAATCTGACAGTCTCGTGTTGAGGNGGTGATGGATTCCAAATGCCGCGAATCGCGGAAAATGATCGAATCAAATCGGAGAGCGTCAGAGGGGATTTACTTGTTCAAGGTCACTGTTGAAAGGGACTAAACGATGTGAAACGATAGAGCAATCACACTGTATATCCCTCATCATTTCACGTACAGCACGGGTGTGATGTGACCCAATCAACACTCCTAGGCGTGTGTGTGCTTGAAGTACGTTCAATTGGCTGGCGAACGTGCGCGGGCTGAATACACACGCTGGAAAGTGTGACAGCACAAGTATTTTCAATACAATCGACTTTGTATTTATTCGCAACTTCAGTGAAGGGAAAGCCTATTTTCCCCCTGAAAATTCCCACAGCATGAATTCGAAATGGATTGCGACCAATCGTCACCGTGGAATAAAGCCGGTGAGCGCCCAATGCTACTGGATCCTTGAGATCCAGACTAACGGATAGAATGCGGCAAACTGATTTGCCCACTCTCTCCATCAGAGCTGAGGTAATTTCCATTCCGAATAAATCTATAGTCTGTGCGCAGCCCTACGAATACAACTGGGATATGCATTAGTCGATGCACTTTTCCTGGTGCTAGCAATGAACGTTCACACTGTTTGTTGTTGTCTTTTAATTGGGGTTCTTGCGAGACGTATCGGCGAACCAGATTCTGTGACAGTTTGGCAGACACTAAAGAACTGAACAGATTACTGATGTACAAATTTGAGCAAAAAGTCACGAAATGTGAACGCACTTTTTTGTTTCAGTTCTGAAAAGCAAACGGGATTACGAAACCGTTTTTTCAACAACGGAAAGATTTGCAGAAATAAGAAATTAATCCCGGGAAAACTAATTTTGACGAGATACTTCTCAGTCAATTGTGAAATTTTCTCGTGCGTGAAACTGATACGACCGTTGAGTCGTGTATATATAAAGATATATATATGCGAAAATATCCTAAACATCGATGTTGCAAATACAGGAATGTTTTCAGTTCCCTGGGATATTTTTGTTTTAAACTCTAGATTATTTTTCAAATGAGATGATCCACCTAGAATAGGGGGTAAGCTGTAACCATGTGACTGACAAATTCCAGGTGTTTCCCCAGCTTACCTTCGATGAATTCTGCGAAAATTGGGAGAAATGATGAAATGAGGATAGTTTCACACTTTGACCCCCGTCCGCTAAGCTGAATGATAAACCACGTTGCAAGGGTTGAGTGAATGAGTTTACAACTATTCGGAGTAAATGTGCACCCCGTTTTGGGGACTTTTCGGGGCACAAAGAACACTGCTCGATTGGTGACATGTTATCAAATGCACCACAATTATCATTATTATTATTCTTATCAATTATCACAATGCGATGCATTGTGATTACTCGTCATTTAAATTATCAATTACGTGAAATTAAACGTATCGCGTCTTCATATAACTTCCTTTCATACACTACGTTTAGTGTAGTCAGTGACAGTGCGCATCAACGAGAGGGGGAAGCCGGATCGGTAAAATTCGGTCTCTATCTGATTGCTTTGCATCACTACATTCTCCTATTTTATTGAAGCACAAATCTGTGAGTATTTTCATTAGTACAACAACATGGTTGAAATTTTTTCAACGTAAGTTTCTTTTGTTAAAAGTAATTTAAGTGCGTTTTTTAATCCTGGGGCAAACAGACCTAATGCGCTAATTATTAAAATGATGTGTTGCGAATAGTTTCCCCACAAAATGTTCGGACTAACCAGGAGGTAGCGGGGCGGCATCCACTCACAGATATAAGCTGATCAAGTTACTCTCGTGTGTGTGCGCGCGCGCGGGTTTTTGTGTATCAAACAGTTCGAACATACACACACACACACACACACTTTATGATAACCCCGTAAGTGGGATGCACGCACTCCGATTCGTATTATTTTTGACGCGAAATCATGAATCGTTTTGAAACAAAATATATTCAGACTACTTACTCTGATATTCCTTGACTGAAATGAAGCAGTGTGTAGTTTTATGAATGTGGTGTGTATATTGTTTTTTTCAGGGAGGAAAAATTCTGTTCAGCATGGAACAATTAAACCGTAAAATTACAGTAATGTATGTATAAGCATCAGTAATGGAAATCATGGAACGTGAGTCACAACGACTAATCTGGTTTGCATAGTAATTAATTAATTTAATTCAATTATGTTGTCCTATCTACAGGGTGTCAGAGTGAACTTCGGGTAGTGGAATGGCCCACAGAACCACTGATACGAGGACAGCGAGGACAGTTCAGTACAAATATCAGATTGACTGGGGTCTATCGATATTGTAATAGAGTCAATCAGCATGGCGTGAGTGCGTGCATGTGAACTAGCCGATGGCATCTGTAAATCATTCAATCCGACCACAGGCAAGCTCGAAAAACGTATCAGTCACGTGTAGGCTACAGCAGATTGCTCTTCTGGTTCATCGTCCACTCCCTGACGGTTTCCTATCAGACTGGGTAACGGCATCAGCGAAACTTTATTCAAAGTGTTTTCTGATTAGTTTGTGTGACAAAAATCAACTTGAGGTCTATCATAGACCAGTGGGATGAAGAAACAAATTGTATGGGTCATGTAAATCCCGGTGTATTGTGTGCTGAGTGTGTGTTGAGTCACGAATTCTACATAAATCGATAACTACGCGAACTGACCTAGTGGTGGAAAACCAAACTTCCACAACTTCCACATCATGACCACTTCATACCTGTCCGATCACGTTCAGAGCTCAAATGTGAACCCACGAAATCTGTATGCGATTTCTATGGATGGCAATGAGCTACCAGCCAGTGCCTCTGTTTCACTAACCTTCCAGTTAGTTCCATGTAATAGGATTTTGTAAATTCTTTTCAGCCCTAAGTTTCCATAGAGTCGATTGTCATCATTGAACAGTGCGCTACCGTGATTCCCAATAACCATAGTATTAACATCATTATTTATTTATCTTTCCTAATCAATGAATTTCAAAAGTAGTTATTTTTGTTTCTTTGTTCGTGTTCATGAATACATGCAAATACGAATGATCAATTGAGGTTGACTAAAATAAAATATCCATTTCTTTCACTTTTGTAAGGACCGATACGGCAAATTGTCAGAGGTCTCTTGAAAAATAAAATGATATAGCATGAAATTTAATAACATGGCAGGGAAAATTGAAAATTCAATTCAGGTAGGTTGGTTTGCAAAGCACAGTTATTTATTCATTGATTGTTTTGTCTGAAAATCCAAACAATAAATCTGTTTATCTTTACAAGTGAGTTTGTTACTTATGAACTTTGAAATATTTCCCTATGTCAATTGAGTTCGTATAATACACTTACACGCATCGTTTTCTAGAATTGAAACCACACAAAACAAAAGTGAATGCAAGCAAACCGCAAAGCAAACTTTCAGTCATACTTCAGCAGTCGTGTTTAAAACCTGTTTCACCAAACTTACTCTTCCGGAACGAAGAAGACAACATACGGCAGAATCGGAAACTCGTTCCTCTAAATAATCTGTCTTGTGTTCACTCACAAATAATCTCCATTTCTTTCTCTCTGTGTCCCAAACCACTTCATTCAATGGTAGACTCCACTTTAGATTGAAGCGCATTCACCTCACCATTTTACGTCGGATATCGATAGTTGATCCTTAAAACTAAGATGAGTCGAATCCCCACATTGATTCAAGGGGACTCAATGTAAGCTTACCGTTCAGTGAATAGTAGCGAATCGATGTTCGATCAAGGCCGTTCTCTGACCAACCTAGGGGCATTACTACCAGACCTTTCGTGTTGTTATTTTATTACCGCCTCCCCCCCTCCTTTGTATCACCTCGCTTTCTCTGCTCTCATTGGTTGCTATCTGCTCTGCTCTGTATACCTGGCACCGCGCTGCGCGGTGCGGCATCATCGACCATAGTATGCACATGTGCCTGTCCAAACTCAGCTGTGGTTGGTTTCCGATCGACCTTCAGTCAATTGCCTTTGCTCACAATCTGGCCACTCAGGGCTCACTGCCAGGTTTTGTCCAAATCACCCGCATACTGACCCGTCCCGGTATGACCTCGTTTTTATTTCATTTATTCGTTTATTTCAAATGAAAATTTGTCGTATATATAGCAAACGAAGCGTGAACTGAAAAGCTAGGAAGCACTGAACAGCTGTTTTTACCTGGTTGGGTCTCATCAGCAGTGCGAATCCATCGACACAGCTGGGGATCGAACCCAGGACTTCATGGGCAGAACGCAAGCATGCTACGCACTACGCCACCGGGAAGGTGATCAGACCGAAACAGGTGTCCAATGCTTCCTAGCTTTACAGTTCACGCTTCATTTGCATTATACACGACCAATACCCATGTGATACTTTTTCAAACCCTCTATTCGTTTATTGTTTAGTTATATATGCTACCAACGTGCTTCACAGTCCTTCAAATCCCTGACAAGCTTTTTGTATGTCTTTTTCTAATTTTTCATTATTCTGTATTTGTTTAAAACTAGTTCTGGATCAGCTCCATACCAGTTCTCAGTTGTTTCTGACTGCGTTATTCACTGCCCATAGCTGCTGTATTTTCTATTTCACTTAATAATCAGTCGTATCTCGTACAGTCTACCAATTTCCTTGAATGTGCTTCTGGCTACGTGTATCGGTGGTAATATGCCATAGCCTGTGGAATGTCAGTCGATCTGACACACGCCACACTGTCTCCGAAGGCCGGGATACGTACTTCGCATACCTACCAGCACAGCAACATGACTACAACTCACTGTTTGCGATCTCTGTAGTAGGTTGGCTGAATCGTTGCGACGGTCAGTTCGTGACAGGTGTGTGGGGTGTGAAACTAGCTTACTGACCAGGATTGGTTCAATCTGACAGTAGCCCGAGGAATGGTGAATGGCAGTCTGCGCATTTAGCTCGCAATTAGATTTCTAAAAAATATCGACTCGCCGTTGACATTCCGCAAACTGAAATTATTCTATTTGAGAGATAGTAGAACGAGTAGTCTAGATAAGCTACCGGTCATGTATGAGCACCAGATACCTAGACTACAGGATGTGTCTAGGCGAAACATATAACATCTCACTAAGACACTAAAGCTACCTATCACTAAAGTTGGGCAATGATAGCATAGTTTGAACCCCGGAGATTAAAGCCGAAAGTACAGCAATGATAGTGACGGCTGGTTGAACCACAACCACCATCACCGTTACTACTTTGCCAATAATAGTGAATGAAGGGCATTTTTATCAGCCAACCGTTGAAAGATGTTTACCGGTAAATGTTTATAGAGTTGGTAGAACGCCAGTTCCCGACCAAACTATGCGAGCTTATCCCAAAATTTACCGATTTTGGTGATGAAAAGCTACCATTGAGTTTGATTAAACCTGAGGTCCATATTACACATGAGTTCCAGGTCATTACACGATCCTGTACTCGACGGTTATTATGATTTATGAAAGGGATAAATTTTAACAGAACGAAGCCAGAACTAAGCATCCAACTGTATCACCTTCCCTGGTAGCTTGGACATTAATCTCATCTTCAACCATCAAGAATCATCCACATTATTCAATTCCTGAATCAAACACTCCACGTTTCTTTCCTCTGTCCCCCTCCGTATCGAAGTTTCTCGGGCTGTCGTCAGTCAGTGCAGTCTTTTCACAAACTAAATAACCAAGTAACCGAGATTTTCATGAATCTCATTTTGACCGCCTAATTTCTCAGATAAACTGCCTCTTGGACAAGCAACCTTTTATATTACTTAATGACATAAATAATGTGAGTTGGAAACTGAGCAAGAGCTCTTGAAATATCAATCTTGTCCGAACTTAGTCATCTTGCATTTGTGATATTGGTGAACGCTGTTATGTGCACGCAGATCATCATCGAGTACAATTCAGCCGATATTTTGTGCAACGCTGTGAGGACGATCTGCAGTAAATCGGAATGTCTTCATTCAACCTTGTTTTTGGTTACCATGATTATAAAATTGGGTGATGACCAGTTTCGATCATGTAATCCGAATTAAAAAGATATTTCGGTTTGATTTACGTACAAAAGAGAAATGTATGAATGAATGATCAGTTACCTTTGTTCTTCAAATCTGAAACCAATGTATTATTGATGAAGAAGTCAAAAACTGCGGTCAGTTGCCGGTCAAGTCACATGACTCAAAACTCTGATTGATCAAAATCAGACGTGCGCTCGCTATACGCTAATCTGATTTGCTCTTGTCTCACGTTTCAGCAATACACAGAACACTAACTCCTGCCGCTCGGGCACTTCTACATTGCAAATTACACGCAATGCTATGAATTTGTGAATTTGTGCACAATAAACAGATTATATACTAATCAACGATGAGTAATAGGTGCTATTCAAACAACACGAAAATAACAGATTTGAATTAGGTGTACGTGGAATACACATAAGTGGTTCTTTTAAAACGTGTCTATGATTGGAAACGATCAATATCGATTTGAGTAGCTATTTCTTCCATATGAAGATGCATTTGTCTCGTGAAGCTATCATGTCACGTACCACCAAAACACCTTGAAAACACTGCAGTAGAGCTATTCTGGCTTGTCAGTAATCATGTACAATACATGTCTAAGAAATCATCGCTCGGTAGCAACGGTTTTTCGGCTCGGCGCTGCTAACAATTCGTATATCCCTATGTGCCAAAGCCCGGTGCTTTGTTTGATACGGACAGAGGAGCGCGTCAGATCACATAATCCGTAACAAGCCAGAGGACGCAGCTGTCTGCAGGTTCAAGGCTGCTGAGTAGGAAGTAACATACTGACTTTGTGCTATGAACGCATCTCAATAAGGAAAACAAGCCACCAAATCATTTCCGACAGTGGAATATGCCCATCCTATTTGTTTACCATGCCAAACTTCGAATAACCACGATATGAAATTCGATCATCTCGATGGAAAAAAGTCGAACGTATCAAATCCTCATACCAACAAATAACGCCAAAGTAGTTAGGACCAGGAAAGTAACATTCGACAATGGTTTTTTTTCAATACTCAACTAATTGGTGTCGAATAAGTAGACAAAAATCGATAAATGCAATTAGGTAACTGAAAAATAGACCATAGCGATATGAACAGCCACTTTACGATCAGTGTGACAAAAAATCTAGGCAACAATCCTTTTCAAGTCACTAACCTTCAATGTACTCTGGAAGTAATAATTTTCATTAAAAAAAATGTGGCGGTAGTTCAGAGTAACGTGAGAACAGTGTGTATACATGAAGTTTCATGTTGACATGTGTACCGTTATATCTTGTCTGAGCACAGTTCCTGCCGAATCGATCGTAAAATCGCCTTGCTAAAGGTTACTCAAGGTAACCGAAACGTCGGCTTATTTTCACCTGTACCGACATCGCTGTTTTCAAAAATGACAACATATATAAGGTGCGAGCAGGTCTAAATGAAGGTGATCCCGTTCCCTTCTCATTGCAAATTATTTGCAGACGTTGTGCCATCCTTGGTCTCATTCGCCCGTCCAATCACGTTAGGGAATCATGATTACACTGTGATTGGCTGATCAATCGACCAGACACTGCGTCCTCTTGCTTCATTCATTTGGGGCCGTTCAGCATGATACGGGCAGGGGGTACGTACACGCTCACGTCAGGTGTCGGTGCGCAGGATCACTTAACGTTGATCAACCGCCGCCGCAGCAAGCCCAGTGCTGATCGGATCACATGCCGCACAACGCCCGATTAATTAATTAATCATCCAATAGTAGAAAGGAGAATCACATACTCGTCGGGTATAGGTGAGACCACAGGAAGTGTGTGGATGATAAGTGATCCGTCGATCAACCTGTGTATTGAAAGCGTCTATGAATGGCCAGGGATTGTGTGGTCTTTGGGGGAAGACGCGAATTGTATAACAGAACTCGGACTGCGTTGCTCGGAGTGAACCTGACAGTGGATTCCTAACTGGGGTCCGTCCTGCATATTACAGTTTGTCCGTCGACCGAGAATGCACTCCATTCTCCCACAGCATGTTTATCGTTTCATTCACTTAATAAACTTAAATTTCCGTTTCATACGCTGAATTGCTACGTGTCGTTAGATTGGGTGAGATTCCATTCGGTTTGTCCGGTGACATGATTTTCGGCCCACAGCAAATGTTTTTCCGTGTGCCAGAGGCATGAGCCGTCAACTGTTCTCGCAAGAACAGTTGAGGACGTGGATTTGGGGACCGGAATAATGGTCACTGGATGCCAAGAATCAGGAATTGGCCGGGAAGATAGGGACTCATTGACGACGGATGTCATCATATTGGTTAGGGAAGCTGCTCCTAATTTCAGAAGTGCCGGAGGAAGACCATTGGGGCCTGCAGCTGAGGATGCCCTGCAGGATGGAATAAGCTCAAAGATTAAATCATTGGAAAAAGGCACTGAACTAGATTCATTGCATAGGAATGAGGGAATTTGGCTCTCATTTGACGGGGGGATGACAGCGGCGTTAGACTGTGTTCTGTTCTGCCCACAGAGAAGGCAAATAGCTTGACATAAAAGCCTGATGTTCTTTGTTCTCATAATTTGGGCGGAAAAGATTGCATTTAGGCCATTTCTTTGTGCCTTCTCAGTGAGTTCAAAAGGGTGAGGTAATTCTACCGTTAAAGACAAAGAGGGTTTTCATTGGAAAACATACGTTAAAGGTCGATTTAATCGTTTCATTAAATAGATTGATACATTTAAAGAGAGAAGGACATAAACCAAACCAAGATTGAACAATCACAATAGAACGGTTGAGAAGAAAGATACAGTTGAGTGAAAAGTCCCTTAGATGAAAATTTATCTGAGTAGAACGTATGAATGCTTGATAAGCATTGCGAGAGTATACCTGTGGTAGAAACCAGGGCCATTAGTTTTATAGAGAATAAGTTGGGATTGTTTGTGATCACTATGGCTAGCACGGAACTGCCTCTGATAGGAGAATGAAAAACGTCAGACAGACCAAACGGAAGCAGGGAGATATGCTTGCATGATTGAAATCACCAACAAGTAAGTGAATAATGAGACTAGAAACGGAATAAAGGAATCAAAGAAAGCAAAAATCTCGGACCGAGTACACGAGGGAGATATATATACATTAGTAATGATTGTGCTTTTAGGACGAGAAAATTTAGGGTGACAACGAACAGATAAACAATCAATGCATTTTTCAGAATAGCTATATACAACTTCTGACTTGCCACACCAGGAAACATTGATGTAAGTAGCCACACCGCCTCCGGTTTTTTTCTTCGTTTGTCGATAAACGACAGCACAATCGATCTTTGCGAGCTTGGTGCAGAGATCATGCTTCGTTCAACATGCAGCTGGCTACTTATTCAAAGAGAATGCCGAAGGATTTAATTCGACTAAATGAGGGTCACCAGTATGGTCCATGGATGAGTGAACTCAATTTGGTGTAAACAGGTACCCCTTTGCCTTTGCGATCTCAGTTTCCTTTGCTCTGTTTATTCGCGGTTTCCCCGTAATGAAGTACAACGATGCCCTAATTTCTAACCTTACGACTGCCTCTTGATGCTTAAGGTTCAGTTTACTCGAGAGCTATAGAGCTATAATAAATACTATTATACTATTATTGTCTGGATCCATTTCATTTATTGAGTATGAAGTGATGAAACCACTATTCAGGAAGATGATTATAGATAATCAAAGGCGGCCTTAGGACATGCATAGCTGGGAAATTTGGGCAACTACTTCGTTCTTGTCTGTGTGTGTGTGTGAACACACGACCTCCGGGACACCCAGACGACGACCCATCCCACTCGATAACTATCACCCCAAGGGATGAACAACAGATTTATATCAGATGCGAGGCATTACCACTGTGTGCATTGTTTGTTTTTGGTCATAGACGTCTAGAATCCGTNTGTTTGAACTCACCTTCACAAAGCAACGCTGAAAACGATCGATTGAGAGTGAGCAACATTATTTTTGGGTAGATTGACATGTCGAATGGATTCTGATCTATATAATTGTGTGTTCGACGGATGAACAGCATCCACTATTATCAACAATACTATGAAGATGTTTGGTGCTGATCAAGGGAACGCAAGCAAATCAATCAAGAACTGAAGTGAACAGATGTTTTGGCCCACAGAGTAACAAATCGGCCGCAATTTTCATAATTTCCTCGAGCTTGTTATCCTTTTTACAAATTTGCTGCTATATTCATTTACATGAAAGCTTCGTCTCTGTACGATGATGCTGATAGACTGCATGTGAGTGAACTTCATGCTTGAGACGGGCGATCCAGTAGTAGTATTTTGTCCGGACGGTATTTCATGGCCTGTTTGTTTTCCGCATCGCTGCTCTGAGGTGATTGGTCGGTAGGAGACACACTTCACACGACCTATTTCATTGTTTCATCTGGCTTTACAGCAGGGATATATTAAAACTCGAAGACTGTGTTTATACNGTTTATACTGTGCAACTAAAATTTCATCATCATCAGAACCAAATTTTGACAATACAAGGACTTCCAATAAAGCTTGGGGACATTTTCTGCCCTTTCTGCCGCAGTATATTGAACTTTCCAGCAGTAGGCAATTCCTCTCTGTTAGTATGTATGCGTAGAGACAGACGAAAGGAAATGTCTAAATATGTGATTGTCAGCTGCCTCGAAATATATATTGAACTGGAACAGCGGTTAAAACATTTGATCCTTTCGAAACGTTTACCTAACGCTTCAGTAACAACTGTCACCCCCACCCCCACCCCCACCCCCCCGCAACCGGGAACTGAAGTATCGAAACTGAAACTGGCATTGGCAGGATGTGGGATTGGGGAGAAGCTGGAAAGAAACTCGGTCACAATGGATAGGGCTATTTAATATGCGATTCGCCGGTCTTTTTGACAGCTTTGTGTTTAGTTGTAAAATCAAATATGTAACGGTGTGTGATGTATAAAAGTAATCATTTGTAGAGCATATCTGGTCACCGGAGTTTTATCGACCACTCAGTACAGGCACGCTGTGAAATCAACCGTCGGTCCAAGCACTCTTTCCACTAACTCACTTTGTTCGTTCTCTGCAAGTGAGGGATGAAAATAAGAGTTAGCAGAAGATTTACAAGGGAAAATGTAGTATTTGAAGTATGTACGGATTCGGAATCACGGACACAACTTAAACACTGATTCTCAATAGCACCCGTACGCCTGGATATCCTGTCTCTGAGTTGCGGGAAAGAGGCCACAGAAGTAGCGGTTCGTTTATTGAGCGAAATCAATGAAATTAAATAAAATGTACAGAGGAAATTGATTGGTTATGCAGGTGTTCACCAATGACCTGCTTGTATTCTTGAACTCATATAACTTCTGCTTGGACCACACAACTTCTGATTGGACGGCACGATTCAACTGTGGTTCCTTGTCCAAAAACTGTAACGCGTCACTCTGTGGCTGACGTTATCCCCCAAGCTAGGATCACCACAGAAAACCACCAAGGTTATGAAAATTTCGTCTGTGAGCTGGACAACCTTGACCCATACAACTACCGCTCACGTGTCACAGCCGGGTCCACTGTTCCGTGTTTAGCCTCGTCTGATCAACAAAACCCCCTGTGATCTGCAACCCATCAGACAAGAAGACGGTAGTAATTGGACAGCACATGCACCGTACGTCCGGAATCGCAAACAAAACAGGGAGTCGTACTGGGAAGCGTTTGCCGAAATCTCCTTCACCGAGACGTATGAAGCAGGCTTGAGGAGTAGCGGCTCAGTTGATTGGAAGAGATCAACAGGATTAACTAATGTGTACGAATAAATACGACTGATTTAACAGATTCTCGCCAATACCCTGCCTGTATTTTCTTCATCTCACAAATTCCGCTTGAACCGTACGGTTTTTTCTAGTGATCGATACCATCATCTTGTGGTTCGAAGTTCGGTCACCATAAAGTGTAGTCCATTGGTTGGTACATTATCAACGGGTTGACTCATCACACTCATCAACTTTGTTTACTAACTGACACGCCAATTCGATGTAGTAATCAGAATAGATGCGAGTTATGGATACGGGATTACGAATCAGGAATCAGCAGGAATCGGCATTTCCATAAGGAAACAATGTAGTCACGCGAGATGTGCCAAGTTGTTTGACGATATGGGCACGTCGTACAAATTGTAATCAACCAAAATGCCATGCAGCATGCGATCTCCACAGCTAATCTCTTAGCCAAGCTTCGTAACATCATCATTTGTAGAGGATAAAATACTGCAACATTTGTTGACCTCAGCATATTCCGATACTTTTGGATCTGGATCGTCTACAGCGTCATGAATAAAGTTTATGCGTCGAGACTAAATGACTGCGGATTGTGGCTAAAGAAAGGCCGATTTCAGCTAAACGATTGCGGATTTCGACTAAAGCTTGATGGGAAACGGTGTAATACCTGTTTACCGAAGTCTATCGTCAACGAGACACGCTGAAAAGGCCATGAATTTAGTGGGTGATTTATTGAAATTTTCAATGGGATTAAATAGTGTGTAAGTAGACTCCTCATCAGCTAAACAGATCTTAACCAATCGCCACTCGCATTATAAACGTCACAAAGCTCCTGTTTCAAACCGTGTGTCCCTTGATTGGTTCAAACTGTCAGTTCCTGATTCATTGTTCTGAAATTGTACCGCGTAGCTACTTAATTGACGTTATCCCTGTGGCTTGGGTTACCTCGAATATGCCCCAATTGAACTTGCGCTGTGTATCAGCAAAGACTATCCTCTTTTTATTTGCAGTATATCAATGCTGAATGACGCAATCGTCGTTGTTGCGGAGGATTATTTATTTATTTAAATTTAGGTAAAGTGGCCTTCAGGAATTAGTATTACAACACAATAAATCGGTTACACTCTGTCGGGCTGTATCCAAACCGGGAAAATGGTAAAATAACGTTATTGTGATTCAGTCAATCAATCCGTCACACCAAAATTCAATCGGTGTTTGCTCACTTCGAAGATTCAGTTCTGATTTGGGAATAGAACAGATTGAAGGTAAGTGCATCTTTATTCGGATGGTATCCACATTTGGATGAAATATAAGTATATCTAAAGTAAAATGTTGGTTAACATTCGATTATTCCTGTTCTCGGTATCATTCAGATAAACATTAAATTCCGACATACCGTTAACGAATTCTACAAGAAGAAATCGGTGAGTTTTTAAGTGATTTCAATCGGTATATCATTCAGACAAGGTTAGTGATTGTAGCAGAGACGAACTCACGAGTCTATTGGAAATAACCAGATACTAACCCCATGTACGTCCATTCAGTAGACTGTTGCAGTTTTTGCAAGTCCATTTTTAGCCGAACCGTACCACTAAAAGATCTTGGATTTCACAGTTATCTCTACAGATGAGATTTTTGATAAAACTTCCATGTCGCAAACTGAAAACAGATGATTTTTAATTTTTCTGCATGACCGACAAACTCATGGTCAACCTGAGATTGGATGTGGAAAGAAACAGTACTTTATGCATGTCAGAAATTCATCAAATACCTTTATCAGACCAGTGAATGCTATATCCAGATAACTTTGGGAACAAAAACACGAGTGAATTTAGTCTACATAATCCAATCTTTGCCATCAAACGTATACCCTCCATGGTCGAGGTTCAGTTTGAATCGCTCTCACTGGCGCGCCACGCGTCCTATGAGCAGATTTTGCAACACAGTCGTCAGCCAATTTCGTTACTAGGTTGTTTTACTNCGTACAATACCATGCTTAACTGATTGGATATCTTCTCAATTCGCCCCCCTTCCAAACCCTGACTCATTTTGAAAATTCACGTGACTGAACCGATCAGCGATAGCACAACTGTACTTCAAAAATAAGTGTCTAATCACATAGAGCAAGCAAGAATACTCACTTTCGTGCGCGGCAACTGAAACAAATCCAGGGGATAATAGGCACTGGATTAATTTTGCAAATTAATACAAGTGGGCAAAAACTACTGCGTTTTCTGATCAGATGGGTTATAATTTTAAAAAAATAATTAACCGAACAAAGCACTGATCAGCCACATCGTCCGTTGTTGCATTAGAAAGACAACTCAATTTGGAGTCCGTCAGTCCGGAAGAAACAACAAAAACGGAAATGAGAAAGATTCATTCCTAATTATTGGTTACTCTTTCATACTTCAAGTGCAAATTGAAGAAGAGATTCAATGGAATGTACCGAGTGATGCCATGTGCACTTCACTTGCAATAATGTTCTAAAAAACTTCTCTTCCAGGTCTTCCAAAAATCCGGTTTACATAGATAGTGATTCAGTTTGCTTGCAAATTTCGTTTGTAACTGTAGTAATCTGTTCGATTAATTGACTCAACATCAAAAGATAAGGAGAATGAACCATTTTTGAATAAATGGTCATGATCGCTTTTTTCAAAAGAGAAGTTCAGGTGAGTTCAAAACGTACCCTTTCCTTGTTCTTCGTAATGCAAAATAAAAAAAGATCAATAAAATGTAATAGAATTAAATCTTCTAAAACTTTTTATTTCACAAGTTGCGGAAACCTACATTGTAGTGTTTAAATTGAACGAGATAACTCTACTTATTCAGCTATTTATTTCAGTTTCTCTAACGGTCATCTATGTGGATCGATGAGATCAGATTCGCCACTACCAAGAGTCCTATGCTGGCACAAAAACGAAAGGTCATTGGGCAATGCGATTAGGGCCAATGACCTCTCGGTTTGCATACATCATTCAAGTTGACTTTAATCCATAAACTAGAGGGCTATATTCGTACCCCTCCTTCTTACCAATCGATGCTACAAATACCGTTACCAATTACAGGCGGTAAAGTGATCACTGATATAAAGTGTAGTAAGGGTGTTTCTTTCCTTCTCTTTCATTTCCATCCGATGGCTGATTTTAACCTTTTGTCGGACACCGTAGATCACCAGTGTACATCGAATCAGTCACGATGTTCCTACCGTCTGAAGAACAAAGTTCGGATTGTGATACAGTGGAGGTACTCTTCGTGACAGAGTGCAGATCGCATAGAAAGTTTTTGAACTACGACAATCATGTAGGGGTCAGGGTGAGATAGGTCTGCTTGTGTGTGTGACTATTTTTTTCGTGTTTGATGATAGTGGCTTGATATGCACAAAGTTGTAACAATTTTCTGAATATTTTCGACTACACCTTTTCCCATTAATCCTTAGCAAAACCGGTAATGCTTTAGCCACGATCTGTAATCATTTAGCCTCGATACAAAAGTTTTAGTAATACCGCTGTAGACGAGTCAGATTAAAAAGTGAGGTGAACGAATTTTGAAAAAAAATTATTTTCTGCGAATATTGATGTTGCAGAGCTTGGTTAAAAAACGCTGTACTATATGTTCATCAGAGAAGGTGTAAATGATGAACCCGATATCATCAAAAAAAAATGGCGCATCTCATACAGCTTCAATGTTTCGTATGATATGCGATACTCCTGTGAGTAAAAATCTCAAATGTAACACAAACTGTATATGGTTTTGCATTCACAAACCCTGAAATAAATCAAATTGTGATACCACAATAAAGTGAATGCATACCGTTCCTTTCTTCAGCTAAAGTGAACTATAATCATCATAGGTGGATACATTAATCGGCCAAGGATAATAAACACCGTTCATAAAGATACACTCTCATTACTACTATCATCAGTTTATTAACGCTGCAACATTTGACATAATTACCCCGGTTGAGGCTCAAGATTTACGGGTTTCGTATAAAGCTAGATGAGAAAAGGTGTACTAAATAGGATGTCTTTTGTGAACAGTGTTCAGCATCCTCGGACTGTTGATGTATCCACTTCACAGGAGCGGAATTCACTTTAAATGGAGCACATTAAAAACTGGCTCACTGAAAACACTGAAACCATACTACATCGGGTGCCGAAACGGGCAAATTGTTTAAACTATATACAACCAATATGAAGAGCTGCATTTGATACAATTACGACGAACAGCTGCCCAGTACACGATCACCACACCTGATGTCTTACTCAAGCTTTGTTATATCAACGTTTGTAGAAAATAATTTTTTTTACAACATTCGTTGACCTCAGAATATTCCGATATTGACCTGCCTACAGTTGCATGAATAAAGTTTAAGTGTCGAGGCTAAAGGACTACGGGTAGTGACTAAAGCATTGTGGATCAAAGCTAAAAATTGTTCGTTGAGCCTAAAGGACTGCAGGTTTTGGTCGGAGCCTGATGGGAGACGTGCAGATTAGGGCCGTAAAGCTTTTCTAGTTTTCATCAGATTATTTTATACTCGTTTATTGGTATAATGTACGTGCTGAATTAATTTGAGTTTGATATCGCCTTAATCGATTTGAGTTGATTCAAACAATGGAATCAAGTCCTCTTGATTGTTTTGATCTATATCTGTACCTATACCTCCATTTTATCCATTCAGCGCCAGCCAAGTACATTCGATCATGTGACTAACTCGTCAGTACACTCAAACGGAGGTTGATTCAAATCGGTTTGCGGTCTCTACTTGTCGAAAAGGGTTTGTGGACGGATGGGATCCTAAGTGCCACTCCATCGATCCGAACGAGGATACCTTTTGCCAGTCAAATTGGCTTATGAATTCTATTGCAGCATCATGTAATGGAGGTAAACAATGGCTCAAGCGTTTATCGCGCATGATTCACTGGTATCAGCGGAGGGGGACACAACCATACAGAGGTGTAGGCGTACTAGCAGGATAAGTAACCGATATGTATGTCATGGGAACTGAGGAGGGTATGACCGAAGCCCATCCCACAACCGTCCCCCGCACTTCAACGGGAGGTAGAGAAATCGGTGCTGCATGGTGATCATCCAGACATCGCTGGGAGGCTTGTCAGTACCAGTGAGGTCAATGCGACCGCTTGAAATGATCCGAAAATAACTAGAAATAATCTCCAGACAGTGAAATAATGGTCAGACAACTTGAAATGATCCGAGGATATCTTGATATGATCTTGGGACTACTTGACTTGCAAAAGATGTAGTCAACTGCTTCCAGATACGCAGATTACGCTGCGCTCTCAGCGGTGGTTATGTTAATGAATGATGGGCTCCTTATGACTAAATGCGGTGGTGCATTATCGACCGAGAAGCGCTGCATCACACATTTTGCCTGTTTTATGAGACTAATTTCGGAACTGCCTGAGGGGATAGATTCAGAAGATGATGTTCTGTCGCAATACTGGTGATGTAACACACTCAGAAAGAATACAGTATTGATTTTGTGCATGTTTTCGCAAACACCGATAGATCACTGGTGTACGCGACTCAACTTGTTAACGTGAAATAGAAACACACACACACAACTAAGTCAGTGATTTTCTATGGGGATATTTTCTATATGTGGTGGTATACTTGTCCCAATCTATTTGTTATCACTGGAGGACACTTACTCTCTTCGGTGATATCTGCAATGCGAGTCAGGGATAAAAGTTATTTCTAGCTGCTGCCTAGCTGGTCGGAGATATTTCAACGAAAATGTAAATAATAACGATGTCTAATGGATACGCATCTTATGAGTATGATCAGTACATGGTAATTATTATTTTACAGCAAGCAGTTTACCATGGAAAATGTATATCTGAATATTTAGTTTGGGACATATAAGGTAGACAGTTTTGCATAATGATTGGATAACTCTAGCCTAATGAAACAAATGTAACTGACACGTTCTGACCAATAGCTGATACTCGACAAAGAGTTTCTGAGGCTCTAGTGATTTTTGCAGAACCTTCTCATAACATCATCGTTCTGATCTGAGTGTGTTGGCGGTTTCTGACAAGCTGTTTACTATCACTTGTCACTCGCTGTTGTTTGTGGATGGTGGTGAAGCAAGCTATAATGGTACACATTTTACCTGCAACACACCTAACTCTCATTTTACAAAGTCCATGTAAAGAGTTTGAAGTTTGTATCACACATGTCAGTCATCAAGAATAAAACTTCAGTCTATTGTGTATAGTAGGCATACAGAAAACTTGTGCGGGATGATTAGCCAAAATGCTCGACCTTACACGAATTGCGAATAGTAGCCAGATACACACCGCAGAATCTTAGGACGAAGAGCACAGAAACCATCGGCCAGCTCGCACGGATCCGCACCACGCTACAAGCACGCTCGCGACACCAAAATTAAATGGAGTACGGATTGGATAGCTGTACAACGAATCAGACAGCAGTTGCCTGATCGATCAATCGGAATGTAAAGTAAGCAATTTGATTGGTGCGTCACTATATCGTTCTCGTAACACACCGTTATCGTAGAATACGCTCTGTTGTTCTGTTCTTCTTCAGTCCTAATCTCTTCTGCTCTGTTGTAGGAATTTACGCAGGAGGCGTTCGTGTGGGTTGTGCTTATAGGCCGAATATAACACACAGATCCAGCCGCATATAGCTTATTAAAATGAAATACTTAAATTAAAAACACAAGCTTTATTGAGTGGGACAGTTTTGTCTATGTAAATAATGAATGCATAGTGCGCGTTTTGCTATGCTAATAGGGGCGGGGGGGGGGTTGTGCGTGACAAACTCACTTTTCAAGTATTCTGAGGTTTTTATGAAATTCGAAAGCGGAAAGGAAAAGTGGTTAGTTTTTACATCATGGGATCCACCTCAGACAACGTTGACATCATTTTTTCATCCTGAACCATTTTCGTAAAATGTACTAACTTCAGTTTCTTGTAGGGATGACAGATGACTGCTGTCGTTCTATGTATCCAGAGGTCTTTAGTGGCAGGCTAAAGGTTTTTTAATCCCCGGGGAGTTGACATACGATGCGGACGATCGGGCAACAGTGAACGAATTAAATAGTTATTGCTCTTTTCGCGGTGAGCCCTCCCCCCCGGGATGACTGATGGTAGAAAAAACAAATCAAAGTATAAACTACTTCACTGCTTCAAACATTGAATTCCCATAACGAGTTGCACTGAGACCTCATAAGGGAGGGAAGATTTTCAATGAACTGTGATTGTTACATATTACGAACATAAATAAGTAGTACGGCCCAACAATTTTTGTGGTTGTGGTCATTCGTTTGCTCATACGCTTTCACAGCTGTGGGAAATTCAAATTTCTGCCAATGACTTTAAGGCAAACCTTCATCAGTTTTATTGCTCACCTTGGTGAGTCAGAGAAGGTTTGGATCAATTCAACCGTGGTGGTCATTCTTCAGTTTTGACCAAATGTGTTCCAGTACATGTACATAAATTCACTTCGTAATTCCTTGTCGAGAATGTATCCTTGGTTTTTGCACATCCAAGTGCATTTTTTATCTCAAAATAGGAAAATCGATTTTCCGAAGGAACCTACGTCGGTTTGTTGAATAGAAAGCAAACCTGTCTTTGTTATTCCTTGGTAACTATGCTTCCTACGAAACCGGGTCCAAATCAGCACAGACTACACTAGCAGATACTATTCATCATTTGCAGTATAGTGAACTAGTGGTACAATACTCTCAAGACCCGTCTTTGCTTTGCCCATCAGACTAACATTGGGCTTGGAATCAGTTTTTACCAATGCATTTCTTCACTCCACTTTAGCAAAGCATATAAATTAATTGACTCCATAAAAGAGCCTTCGGATATCTGCCATCGGTGTGGCCTCGTAGCTCAGATTGTACAAAATCGTCGGTGGTATCCATGCGTGGGGTCGAATTCAAACGATGCTACTGAAAAAGGAACTGAATTCCCACCGTTGGAGTTATTTGATTTCAGACTTTACAGTCGTGTTTCCAATTCAGTTGATATATGGCCTCACAAAATAAAACAGTCGCCTCCCCAGCTGACAGGATCGATTCGCGAGTAAAACGAGTTCACACGTGACATTTGTCTCGTCAGTGCATAAGTCACTGAGCTGTGACTGCCACTCGATCTATGGTCGCTCGCAAACATCTAACTGGCTGGTGGAACTTTGGAAGTGAGTGTTCATGCATACAGTGAAGTTTTGAAGTGAAAATATTTGTGAAGTGATCTATCTGTTCCAGAGCAAGTCAAGCGATTGAATTCGTTGAAGAGGCAGATCTGAACATTCAACCAAATAGTAGCGAGTTGACAAAATTGGCGACTGAGAAAAAGACAACTCACCCTGATATTCCAAGACTGTAACGAGAGAAAATGAATGAATTGTTATCATTTCGAGTGGGGCTTTATGGACATTGTAAAATAGCAAAAGAAGAAAATTATCTGAGCAAAGTTTATGAAGGTATCTGTGACAAGGCTGTGATTTTCCGCACACGGTAGACTCACTTTGGATATTTTCTGTAATCGATTTCAGAAAGTAGCACATTTGATTAGCGTCGGTCTGAGAATTGGCCAGCGCGGTTTCCTCACAGCTTTGAGTAGAGCATACATTAACAATGATGAGGAACGCAGTCAGAGACTCTATGACAGGCAGTTTTGCACAAGATATCATCCTTACTGTTGCAAATTACCATCAGTACATATACTTGCTTTTGAACCGAATCAAACCAACGTGCGTCACCTTCTCCTCCACTAAACAACTGTTTATACATCCTGCATCACTTGGTCAAAGTAGTGGTTACATTCGAAAGAAGGTTTAATGCAAGTTAATCTTCTGTTGTAATCTGATTCAACTGATGATGAGATGGACGGTCGATAAATGCTTATCCTTCGAAGCGGTTGTGTCTCATCCAGGATTCACCCGGTTCAAATCTGGATCAATTTAGATTAGCTGGTGATTATTGCAAAGTTGTCTAAGGAGGTGAGGAACCGAAATACTATCACGCGTTGGCCACTTACTATGGGTTTCCAATTCTGTCGCAGAAAGAAAGCACACAATTTTTGGCAAATTACATAATTATCATTCATTATCAAAAAAATAAGTTCACTGTATAGAACCTGTTTTTCATATACAAATGAATTCGGTTACTCTACATGTGTCGTGTTCCGGATTGACGTCTTCAGTCATTTATTCTCACAATAGAACATCATGTGACGAATAAGACACAACCTCGGTGATTCGGCATTTTTGGCTAATGCACCACAATATCTATGATTACGTTGACAACGAAGGACTGTATTAGCACGTACGAAGGTGCCTGTTTCCGGTATGGTATCTAACTCGGATGTGAAGAAAACTGAGAAGGGCGAGTGAAAATATGGTGAGTGGAGGGCCATGGGAAGCAGGACGACGATTTTATAAACTGTTTTGAGATGGATTGTGAATGCGAATTCCCGCAGCTTTCACTGTGGCCATGATATGATGCATAGCCCGCTTAAATTGTTATTCATAAACCTGATAGGGGTTCCGCGGGGGAAAAGTGCCCTGGTCAAGTCAACTATGTAACCTGACTCGACAGGATGTGCTGTGCTTGTAATTGCCTTTGTTAATTCAATGTGCAACCAAGCCGGATGATAGTTGCGGACTCGCTGATTCAAGAGTTTACTCCGGCGACAGAGGAACAGGTGAGAGTAAATATTGAATCTGATTGAAAAGACGGGAATTCTATCTTTGAGTTGCAGCCTAATGATTAGTTTGGAGGTGAAAGTAATGCGGTGTTTAACTGCATAAAATGTTCGACTACATACTTCTATCATCATAAAAGCATTAGAATTTAGTTAGTCTCCGAATATTTAGGTCTAAAAATCTAAATTTCCTCACTTGGAAGATTGTAAACCAAAACACACAGCTCATTTGAAGAACGAATGAAAATCCATATTCACGGTGCTAAAGACGTTTCCCCCAAAACACATTCCTGCTCATTACCTTTAACTTGAATTGTTTGTTAAACAACCATCGAAGGTGTATTGAAATTTATTGAGGTTTACGATGATTCTATGAATAAGTGAGGGTAAACCTACTCCCTTTGTTTGGGGAGATAATATTCGCAATGTTTTGTATCTTCTCCAGTCCGATCATCGGTGTCTGTTGTCATTCGATAAACTATCTCACGGTACTCACAAATGTTATCATGAGTGCAATTGACATCTCAGGTTATTTCATAAGATACCATACACCCAGATTGTCCGAAAGGGATTTTATTTGGAGAACCATTGATGATCCAGTTGTGTCTGAATCTGTGTACAGAAAGAGGCGTTCAATCAGAACTCACATTCTCAATGGGAACCAGATTAGACTTAAATAGAAATGTCATCCATCAAGAGCTCAGGCGATACTGAAGAATAACGGTACTAGAGGATGGGGTCATCAAAGAAGGTTACCCCGGGAACTAGAATGAGATTAGAACAAAATTTTCCACTGTCCCCATGCACAGGGAGGGAATCCATTTTGGATGTAGTGCTCAAATACTGACCGATGTTGTAATACATAGTAAAATGTTACTTCATTTCGTTTTTCAAATAACTTTGTTGCAATCGATAAGCACACACTTTTAAGTTAAGCGTCGAACTGCGAAAAATTTGACCGGTTGTTTACTCTTCCATTCGTTAACGTTGTAAATAATATAGGACTAAAAATCGTCAACATTTCCGCTTACCGTGAATATATTCTGTAATATGCAATGCAATCTTGTGTTATTCAAGCAGTATTGCAAATTTAATTTATATTAATCACTAATGGACACGGTGACTGACCGTTAAAAAGATATATTTGCATAAACAACATTGTGTACCTAGTGTATGCGTGTGTGCTTGGTGGTCTACTGTGGTGATCCTGATCTACCCTGGAGGGCCACGTTACAGTTTTTAGGACAACTGTGATCAACCAAGCTTCACGGGTGACGTCAGCAAACGCGTGCGTGCCCCAACTTCTGGACTAGATACCATAGGTCGATCAGACCAACCAATGAGAATCCGTACCGCAGAGCAACGGCAGAAATACTAGAACGCGATTGGCATAGGCCCGGATGACCAGTAAGTTTGTGTACGTATCATACATTCCCCCCTTATTTCTTTCAATAAACGAACTTCTACTCCTGTGGCCTTCTTCTCGTATCTCGTTTCCGTGGGATATTACGTGAAAGCACCGGTGTGGTCCAGTGATTACGTGATGTCCGTGATTAATAATCCGTGATTCGTATTGCGTGGTTCGTATTCCGAGTTTAGTGCGTACTACTATTACTACTACAATTACCACACCTACATTGGCCTATGACCTTTTTGACTAAATTTATGTGAAGTAAAATGGTGTAAATCACCTTAATTTTTCCGAAGATGAAACAACCTAGACCCCTTTAGTTCAGGTTCCAGTTCCCAAAGGATCATGTATAATCACATATTTGTCGTACTTATCTTCTCCCTGCATTCTTGTGACGCATTTATTCTATTATCACATTTTGTCAGAATTTTGGAAAGTGGTCTATTTTATGAATTCAGATATGGTGGTATTTGATTCCACGTGATCTGTTGTTTGATGTTAGGTTTATTTTACCTCATTTATTGAATATATGATAAGTATTTGAAATGCATCCAACGAGAGGCCTAACTTGATTTATGTGTCCATATTCCGGTTTCATGTCATTTACCTATACCAATAACTCCACTGTGAAACAGTTTCTCATTAGTGAGTTTGAGAGTAGCAAAAAGAGAGAATTTCTCCTTATAAGCAGACAGATGTGTGTAGTGAACTAACTCCGACAATCTACTGTTGTTATGACAGGATTTCTGAAGTGGCAAACAGTCAGCTGGATTTGTTTTTAATCTGTTTTAAATTAAGATAGAGAGTGGTGAAGATTACATCTGTAGGGTTTCTTTCTTACACTTTCAGTAACTCTTTTATCGATGACATACACATGTATGCAGATGGCATTTGTAAAGTGTAATAACCATCGAAACCATCGGCGTGCAGGTATCTTCGGGTGCTGCCCTTTGTCTGTCTTGTTATGGTGCATCGTTTACAACTGGAAATAATGTAGTGGATTGAGTCAAGTCGATAGATAGTCAGAGAATCGTGTAAAACTTTGCAGGCTTTAAACGTACTCTCCAATGCTTTCTCTGTGATTGGAACAAAAGCAATTATACGAGACTAGTTTAAGAAAACCGTGAATGCAATTCAATGTTTTCAAGATGAACAATGGTGAAAGAGAACTTTAAATTTTCCACTTTTAAAGTTAATTGAGAACGATTAAGTGATGATTATTAGTGCAATTTTTTTCCGTACTTCAAATTGTGAGTAAGAATCTGAATAATTGCGGTCTTGAACTTAGTATCGTACAATCAGACCTTACATTCTCTTGGAGGCATTTCGTTTGTGTTCAACTTGACTATTTTCTTGTACAGTCCACGCGACACGTACTGACAGATGTCAGCATCCGCTAACCATTGAGCATGTGGCTTGAAGAGCGAAAAGGATTGTCTCTCGATCCAAAAGATTGCAGTCGGAGTCTCCGTAAGGACACGGAACTAACGAGCATATGGATGAAACATCCGTGCAAATCTCTTTATGGTTTATTGAATGGTACTTCATTTTATTGTGGATTACGCATATAATAATTCTATTATTCGGATAATGCTATTGGTTAACCGCTAAATTATTGTAGTGAAATCCAATCCCCCTGCTCTCCGTGTTGGAGATTGTACTCGATTGTGGTGATCAAAGTCTTGAAGATAACGCCATTAAAAATGATACGCTATAGTCTTAACCAACCAAGGATTCGAACAGGAGCTTCGTGGCGTTTATAATGCGAGTGGCGATTGGTTAAGATCTGTTTAGCTGATGAGGAGTCTACTTACACACTATTTAATCCCATTGAAAATTTCAATAAATCACCCACTAAATTCATGGCCTTTTCAGCGTGTCTCGTTGACGATAGACTTCGGTAAACAGGTATTACACCGTTTCCCATCAAGCTTTAGTCGAAATCCGCAATCGTTTAGCTGAAATCGGCCTTTCTTTAGCCACAATCCGCAGTCATTTAGTCTCGACGCATAAACTTTATTCATGACGCTGTAGACGATCCAGATCCAAAAGTATCGGAATATGCTGAGGTCAACAAATGTTGCAGTATTTTATCCTCTACAAATGATGATGTTACGAAGCTTGGCTAAGAGATTAGCTGTGGAGATCGCATGCTGCATGGCATTTTGGTTGATTACAATTTGTACGACGTGCCCATATCGTCAAACAACTTGGCACATCTCGCGTGACTGCAGCACTTCCATTATATGGAAATGCCGTTTTTGGGTGTCGCGTTGACTACTAGTGTGTTTTGATTGATATTATGTTTCCTGACTCGTAATGTCAAATCCACAACTCGCACCTATTCTAACTGCTACATGGAATTGGCTTGTCAGTGATAAACGAAATAATGGTAGAGTGGTTGATCCAAGTAGATGAGGGTGGTGAATCGACCCGTTGATAAAGCATCAACCAAGGGGCTACGTGTTACAGTCTCATGCAACGAACCACAGAGCAGTGGTATTGGCCAATCCGAAGGCATACAGTCTGAATAGAGGTCTTGTGTTTTGGAGAACACTAGGGTGATTGATTGATTCCTAATTAACCAGTAAGGTTCATATTCACATATTATTTAATCATGTTGATTTATTCTGACGAACTAATCGCTATTTCAGTGACCTTTTTCCTGCTTCTCGTTGATAACAGATTCTAGAAGTCGAATACCAATACGATTTCTGATTGATGATGTATGGTCTGTGAATCGTGTACATTTTGATTTCTACAATGGGACTATACTTTGTCTAAGCCGCTGCCTTTTGATCAGAACTAAGGTATTTGTTTGAGAACCCTAATCATTCTTCTGCCTAGTGGTTAAACTTCTTAGTGTTACCCGTTCATAAAGTTCCAATGAACACACAAACCATGTGGAACCCATTACCAATAACCTGATCTCACTGAGATGACCTTGCGCGAAAACTCTATAATCCCGTACGTACTTGGCCCCTATCAAGACAGTCAGGGAAACGCATACCAGTTTGTAAACATGAAATTTCTATTTCATTAGCTTTTCGCTTCGAGATTGTGGGATTTCTATCGCTTTCGATACTCCGATGCATGCTCTTTCATAATCAGTTTCAGTTTTTGCAACCATTGACCATACATTTTCCCTCGTCGGTTTTGGCTCCTGTCTTTTGGGTGCTGATTTTTATAAAAGAGTAAAATGAAATGAACCGAAATGCGATTCAATTTATCCATCCATACCATGTCTATGTTTTTACATGGGTAGTGACTGTCATCTCGGCATCGAGCACACCTCAAGACTTACGGCTTTCAGATTCTGTAATGGTAACGATGGGACAACACAAAATTAAAACTACAACGTTCTTTATTAATTATTCTTCCTAACATGTCAGTTTGATTGAATTCATGCAAACTCTTTCAATTCAAACATAACCGTTATTTTTATATTCGTATTGCAGCCTTATACGAATCTTTTCACGTCTGTCTAGCCTCATCACGAAGTTCTCTGTCTTACAAGTCATCTAACCTACTGAATCACTTTGAAGTGAGTAACCATAATCTTTTACATTTTCACTACCCCCGTGGCAGAGATCGATTGGTACAGTGCATACTGTTAGGCAGAAACGATCGTGTGACCCACGCACGGGATTTGATTTATGAATAAAATAGGCTGCGTAGCTTCGTTTCGCTCGCAATTGCTATCTCAAGGCAACGGTTGAGAAGGTGATTTCTCTAAATGTTATATCAAATAGTGGATAAAGATGGCAGACCAATAGGTCGTACAGTTTCATCGTTCAACAGAAAATTGTGGTAATCCCAGCCTACGGGATAACGTCAATCACGGATCGATACAGTTTATTTACAGTTAATGCACAACTGTGGTGAGTCAGCCTTCCCGGATGACACAAGCCAACGCCAGCCTACGCGTTACAGCTTCTGGACAACGAACCACGGTTGCATTGTGCCGACCAATCAGAAGTAATACAGCCCAGACGGAAGCTATATAACGTAAAGGATACAAACACGCGATTGGTGGATATCTCGACAACCAATAAACTTCATTTGTACATGCTACTTAGTCCCCTTGATTTTTTTCAATAAACGAAGTGCTAATTCTGCGGCTTTTCCCCTGCGTCTCGGTTACAAGGGATACCAGTGTGCAAATGCCAGTGCGATTCACCGTTCCCGTGGTGTCCGTGATTCGTGATTCGTAATTCGTGATCTGTGCTTAAATCAGCCATTATAAAAATTTCCAACCGCGAATGGTGAAATACTCATGGGCATTGGTGGGATTCGAACCAATCGATACAGCGATCACTCTTTCAGCTTAACTACCAGACCTTACACTGCACTCTAATCATTCCTCTTTTGTTTGCATGCTGCCTGGTATGCGCATGTTCTTATATACCGAATAATTAACCAAGTATAAAACTGATCCCTTTCGTATTCTCTGGATCACGTGATTACATCACTCAGAATTTCCAATTTGACGTGTACTGAAGTTATCATGATTTATGCCAAGCCTTGACGCTTTCTTTATCTTCAAACCTTCACTACTGAAGAAAACCATAGAGGTGGTTATGAGTATATCAATAGAACACTAAGAGTGGCTACATCCTCAGTAGTGTTTCATCTTGGTACAGTGCTAACAGGGTCCCCGAAGGAGTTTGCATTGAAGAGACGTTGAAAAAAGATGGTTTGAAGATGATTTTTGGAGGGTAGGAGGATATGATTTGATTTTTTAATTTGTATTCGAGTGCGTTTTGTTCTTCTAATAACATCGTATACCTCAAATGACTTTTTTTTCCTCTTCCGTGTCATAGACTTTTGATGCATTTCCTACATATTTTATCGATCCATGAGAACCAAATGTGTTTCGCTGCGGACTTAAAACGATCGATTTTTATACCAGCCGAAATGCGTTCAGGAGCTGACGCCACTGCATGTGAATAATAAGCAGAGCATTCGAATTATGAATACCATTCTTTCACTTTAATACTAAGTAATACAATGGCCATTAATCATAGCTTTCACACGCATTTGAGATTATCTCCATGGACGGATACTTTAAGTTTGTTTTCTTTGTAACTTGCGGACATTTGTGGATCAGAACCGGTTATATCATGCAGAGATTTCATCTACAACGCTATTCAAGCACCTCTACTGTCAGAGGCACAGACGACAAGAAGAAAATATTGCCAATGCACATTGTGGTATGCAATAATTTGCAACATAGGAAAGACCACATTGCACCAACTACGAATATCCTGGTTAAAACCAAAGCGTTTTCCTGTTCGATTTCCCAGCTACCATCTGAATGAGGGAGTGGTACGTTGTCGCTTTTACAGATTTCATTAAAGGTAGTTACTTAGTCACAAAGTTATGGTTTTTATATGAAGAACATCGATAACAATAAGACAGTTTGGCAAATTAGTCCGTTTTCGGTAAATTATTTACTAGCCACATACAGCATTCTTTTATAGATCACAAAATCACATAATTCAAGGAAACAGAAAAAATGTAGATAATGTCTGTGTTTGTATGCACGTGTATGTATACCATGGATACTACAGTAAGGGGAGTATGAGAGTCGATATATTTGAGAGTTTGCTATGATAAAGTTTAGAATAGATAAATTTTAACTGACTACACTTCATATTTCACCACCAAGCACAATCCCTCATTCTTCTAGTCAACCATATACTTTTAAACGCAAGCCTAGTGATTCCGAGTTCATGAATGATTAGAAAAATTGGGGATTGTGCGTGAAGATGAGGTTTAAAGGATAGTGTGGGAAATCAACCCTCTGAGATGACGCAAGATGACGTCAAACGGCTTTGCGTTCCAGTTTTTGGACTTTGGACCAAGGGTTACCAGTATCGATCAATCAATGGCCATCTAGCTCAAACAGAAGCCGTGTGACTCGAAGAAAAAGGACGGCGATTGGTTGATACTCGTTTCACCTATAATATTTCTATTTAGATCTTATTCAATCCCATTGATTTCTCTCCATAAACATGCCGCTACTTCTGTGGCCTATTTCCTACATCTAAGTGACGGGAAATTCCAGTCTATGATTGTTAGCGCAAGTTGGCACTTTAATGGCGACTGTGTTTCGTGTCCATTACGGCTACTACTGATGGTTTGCCTAACTCATTATCAATAATTTCACGTCACTGCTCTGCGAGTTAAATGTGAATCACATAATTTATGGCATCAAGATTTTGTAAGACAGTTCACTTACTCTGTTCCTTCAGTTCTATAGATTGTAACGGGTTAAAAGGAATCGCAGTAATGGTGATCACAAATTTTTAAACTTTATTTTAAACATGATTATACATTCAATTTTTAGAGTCCAAACAATTATGAATTGCAGGAAGTATACAGAACTGATTATAATGGCCAGTGACTGCGGGACTGAAACCTATGATTTCAGAACCGGTTCTAAGATAACCTTAGTCACATGACCATCACCACAACAGAATATCACTCACTTTGAATGAAATCTGAAAAGCAGCGTCGAAGAAAACATGCATATCTTCAGTCTATTGTGATATATAATCGTTCATTCTGTTAATAAACATTTAGAAGGATTAGTTATGCATCTTTTATAACATTCTGTATAAATATTATTCAGATTAAGAAATAAAGCGACATATTAAAAACGCTACTGACCAACCAAGCCTCCTTCTCACTGCCGAATTACGTTCAGAATGTCTAACACGTGATTACACATGCTAATCAAACAACATTATCCTTTTTTGAATTGACTGTTTTACAATCAATCTTTAGGAACAGGAAAGCAATCAGTCAAAGAGGGCCTATGTGATGCAGTAAAAGAGCTGGAGGTCCGTTGGTGATGCAGGTGGCGTTGGTGGAATGTGCACTCACGACCTCTGGGTTGACGTGGTGGTGGTGGTGGCCTTTACCGCGTGGATACTACCGCCAGTTCATTTTATGCGATACTTATTTGCAATCTAAACACTGATCTTTGCAGACCAATAGGTGATAAACTCTGGTGATAATATGTACGGCCAATAGCCAGTTGTGTAACGTTGCTGTAGGACTCGAAGTTTTATGGGCTTTCCAACTAGAGTTTTGTATTTGAGCACTGTATGAGACTGGAAAATCATTTCTTTCAAGAAGAAGGTTTGGTAGTGAGCAATCTCATCAAAGTGAAGCTATCGGTTTAGTCTTGTCTCGTCGGAATTTGCTTGGATTAAAAACTACTGGTTTGGGATTTACGCAGCCAGGACTGTTCCATTTATGAGTAACAGATTTCCGCTAGCGTTTCAGAGCCCTAAATTGTTTTAGAAACTGCAGTTGGATAAAATAAGTCCAGATGACAATGCACTAGATGATCACTTTCATCCCGATTTCCCTTATGAAAACAGACAAATGGTAAGAATCAATTCCGGTTTGCTTATTTATCATTTCACGTGATGCACCACTTCAGCTGTTGAACCCAATTATATTGACATTCCAGATCCGTATTCGATGTCATAACCTGAATGCGAACTGGCATTTTATTCACACCGTTCAGGATAAATCTAAATCTATTAAAAATCTACATAGAGAATGTTTGGATTCAGTTTTTCGCAGGCACCAGGCACTGTTGGGGATGTTGGACGTTAGTTTTACTCTTTGGGAGATCGGTAATTCCCCACTACATGAATGCATCTGAATGCCTAGTGCTTATGAAAAACCGAACGGGCTAATCCAAACAGTCACACCCTAAATTGATTGAGCCATTCACACTAGATGATGGCTGTCTACCGTGTAGCTCACGGGTGAGGGTATGAAGTCCCGACCCGAATGTTCGCGGTTCGAGTCCTGACAGGGACACAAAAAGTACCTACTGCCGACGAGTCCGAAACAGACTGAAACAGCTGCCCAGTGCTCTTTGTCGGTAGTCACAAACACTTCCATCGCATTAAGGCTTCCAAACGCATTCCTCAACGGTCACTACAATCAACGATGCGGCACAATTTCATATGTCAATCTGATAACACAAATCCAGAGTCATCAATCGTAAGACATCATGACAACTGGACACATCGTTGACCCATTTTTGTCGTTCAAGTCGTTAATACATAACATGACTCCCAGGCTATTAGCCTTCAGCGAAGCGATACTAATCACGGTACGAATTCCATTTCTTTGTGCACAGAACTTTATGGCGCAATCGGTCAAATTACCGTGGGATCTGGGGGCTGAATCTGATTTCCGCACTCAGCTCTCCCCTACCTGTTGTCCGTCAAGCTACCGCATCGAAAATTACCTGTAAGACCACCAGATTGCAACTGAAGCGATCACAATGAATGTCGAAATCAAGCAGGTTTTGTCTTCCCTCCGTTCTAACGAAATCGATGAAGGAAACACATTGTTTTACATAAATTATTTAAGAAAATTAAAACACTGTTTTCCCATCACAAATTTGCACAGAGAAGTGAGAAACTTGGGTTTGCACAATGTATCCATGGTCATTTCGCTGCATCTGTACACGTGCATACTGCAG
>UZAN01041456.1:47684-58629 GCA_900618425.1 Echinostoma caproni | reverse complement strand
GATATAACATTTCACGATGGAGATGACTAGGCTGTTCTGTCTGTGAAACAACTTGACTGGGTTTTAGGCTGTCATTTATTCAATCAATGTATTCTCACAAACAATCATCAAACTGCTCACCCAGTTTCAATCAGCTAGCTGTTTTATGTGTTCAGGTTTCAAGTCCCACATAACACATGGTAAGAACATCAATTAGCGAACAATCTTGTTTTCAGTAACTAACTAACTCTATTGCAGACAGACTATGTGACTCTTCTCCATATTGCGTGATGCTAAGCAGTAACAAAGAGTGTACTGCACATTCCACTTTGCCTTCCTGTGTGTTAATTGCCTGCTCAACCCATCATTATGACGAGTTAGGCAGATACGAGCTAGCAGGTCTTCATATTCGGTCGATGGTCTCCAAAATGTGTGGAATATCTTCAGCAATAATGGATACCGTAGAGGGTTTGGTTGCACCTTTAATACAACTGCACAAAGCGTTTCTTAAGGGGATCATTGCTGAGAAAATGTGTGTACATCTCTTGGTCATTTATAGGTGACACCGGCGGATATTGGCGGAGATTGCCTACAGAAGACTATCAAAACCATCGGCAAACATTCAACACAGCCAAGCTCCTAACCCGATTCACCCGTTAATGTACCTGCGGTTGAAGCATAGAACGCTGTCGATTCTACTTTTTCTTTCCGTATTTTCTCTTTCACTTGTTCCTATGGAGTAAATAATGCTGATGACATGTCTGTCCAAATATTTCCCTGAACATCACCTTCAGTTACGGAGAAGTGCAGTATTTAAGTCACTCACAATTGCGGTTGTGTAGCAACTTGTCGACACTGATAATGTCGTAAACAAAAAGGAAGCGTTCCCACTCCCGTACAGAGTTAAAACGGGACGGCGTAAATACGCGAAGTTTCCTACTCCAGCCACAACGGAAACGGTCAACAATGGACTTCATAACCCTCCTCAGTAAGCTCAAAGCACGTTATGCAAGCATTCAAGCTCCCGTGGTCGGATTGCCGACAAGCAACCCGTCATGAAACGTCCGAACAGATGGTATATGTAACTACTGGTATAGATTGTGTTATAATGGCACGATTGAGGTGCATTGAAAACAAGATTATTTAATAATTTGTGTACTCATCATGTGTTCTGATTTCCTCAGTTTATTTACGGGCCCCAACTGAAATTCAGTCTTTGCTGTAACACAAATCAATAAACACGGATCTTGAATTGCATTCGAATCAATAAATTGCACCAGTGTCCGTCTACCTGGGTCTACCGTCAACGAGAAACAAGGAAAAAAACCTGATAGAGTAGCAGTTCTTTTATTAGAAGTAATTAAAGGAATTAAGTAGAATGTACAAAGAACCACCTATTTGTTTTCTCGCCATCACACTACCTCTGTTTGCACCACATCAACTCTGATTAATCAGTACTATTGAGGTGTGGTTCGTTTAAATGAGACTGTTATCTTGAAGGTTAGCATACCCACAATCTTGCACATATAACAATCTTTGCTGAACCAGAGCATCTGAATCAGAAACCCCAGAAGAATTCCACCATACAATACTGGTTCTATCTCCTGTGATAGAATGACTTTCACCAAATCCCTTTATCTCAGTCTCGTATTTTCTGAGCTTCAGCGCACCAAATTATATGGTAGAACCACACACAACACGAGTTCGATCAATATAAGTGACTAACTGAATAACTGTAGCGAGGCGTCAAAGGTTGAATGAATCGATCCTTTCGGTCTGATCTAAATGCACAACATGCTAAAGGAAAGTTTGACTATTCACTTGCTGATAGATGATATAAAGAGAACGATAGCAATAACTTCGCTTCCGGTGAAACATTCTCAAAAGATCGTTATTCAAGGTATGATAAGTCCTTTTGTAAATATGATGATGTCTGGGAAGGGAAAATTATTGCAGGATGGCTTGGAAGGGGTTGACTGAAAACCGGAGGTCACAATTGCCAGTGTGGTTAGCTGTTTTTCGGAGTGAAGGGTAAGAGATGGATACGGATCGGGTGAAAATACGTCGATAGAAGCTACAAGCACAAATGCAAGTGAATTTTCAGTAGNATTCAGTCCTTGCCATCAGGAAGAGGACATTCCCATATATATATATATCGGTAGGTGGCATAATCTGAATCATCCCGTTACCCCTTGCAAATCCATACAGGTTAAAAGCAAAGCAATTGGCTATGCGACTAGAAAAAATGACTTAAGTGTACACGAGCAATCGGATTACTCCATCCTCTAGTTTTCACAATATCGGTGTTAAATGAAAAGGTTCATTTAGATAACAGATCTCGCTGGACAATAAACATTATGTGAAAAAGTCACTGATCAGTGCACATTATTAAGTGTCTATTCTTAACAATGCAGAGACCACGTGACGAGTTTTCGCCTGACAAACATTTTCCGTGTAAAACGTCATAAGAATTTAGCAAACACTATCACACCATTTAGAAATCCATCTTTCCCTGTTTAGTTCCAACTTACCGACAAGGAGTTTTAGAGGAGATGGACAAACCAAATTACTGGCCGCTGGAAACTTTGTTCCAATGAAGACTCTGATTAGATATGAGTGCCGAAGGTGCGATATATAATGGAAAAAACCAGATGCCATTTGAGATATCGCTTATGATCTCCTGAGACTAATTGGAAATTTACACGATACGTGGATTACTATTAAAAAGGTCTCGAGGACATAATTGGTGTGCATAGATGGTGTCAGAGCTCAGATTTGTGTAAAAGTAACGACGATAAACGGTATCCATATACCTATATGTATAAGTGGGTTCTAATTGCTTTTGCACTTTGGCTAGTTACAGTTGACGGATCATACTTGGTAACTGTTGTTTCTTACATTCGTAAGTTTTGTCAGTCATTATGAGGGGTTTGATTCTTTAGCCGTTTCCAACCATACTGACTTGTCATAACGGTGTGTAATAGTGTGAAATTCGACTAACTATTCTTACCATCATTGATTATGGACGAAAAAACAATGATTTTCCGCTTTCTTTTCTGAGCTGAAAAATAAAAAAGCTGTATGGTCAGCTACCCGGTGGTCAAGTGGGCAGTATTTTTGGCGATCCACTCGTGAGGTGCTGGGTCGATTTACATTTGGATTGAGATATTCAGCCTGCCGATCGGTCGAACAGAAACAGCTGCACAAGGGGTTCTCTTTCTCTTCTCGGCTCACGCTTTGTTTGTTCTGTGCGAGTGGAAGTTCACATTCGAATGGGATCTATACGCACAAATGTAGGAACACTTCAAGGATCTCTTTTGTATGGAATGGTTTTTCAGTAGCATAGCTTACATTGAAACCGTCCTTTCGAACTTAACCTTTTTTTCTGTATTTGGTCATAGGTTTCCCTAGAACAATGTGATTTGTTATTATTCAGTTGAATACAGAATAGAAATTATCAGTAAATACGATAACACCAGGGATATGTTGTGGTGAAAATTAGGCAAAATTTGCGATAAGCATGCAGACGAATATCTGCCGCTGATTTTCTACCTCCCGCATTGATTATTCAACATAAAATGAATATAAAAGTAGGACGTATATTCGTTTTCTACAACTTCCTTTAGGGTGCTTTGAATGACCGTTTGATATGTAGTTCGAAATTTTTCGCAGTTCTACTTCTCTCATTCAGTGCCTCCTAATATACTACTGACTGCACTCAGCATTCAAACGCAGTAGCCTTGAAAGTGTACTCATGGTTACCCTAGTCATAGAACATTCTAGTGACAGAGTATGAACGAAATATATAACAGCGCCAGCCTTTTTTGGATTGTTTACATGAGGACTTAAAACTGGAATGTCTCAGTTATGTGCGCACTATGGTACAATCAAGGAAAGAGAAGAGATTATCCTGCCTGAGGCGAATGTTGGACAAACAGATACCGAAATCCACCTGAGAGCTATGTCCACAATCTACCTTTTATCACTCTGAATGACACGCAGATCGAGGTTCTATCGTTGGACCCAAAGTTTTGCTTTTCCAAAAGAAATAAGAACGATTTCGATGATTTGGAGGTACAAGTCGAAAACCACGGGAGTTAGTACCTAGTTTGATCAAAGAGATGGAAGCTTTCAAATCAACTCTCGTTAACGATTGCTGTTTATACCACAAAGCTGAATCCCACACGGCTGGCCCCGTTACCAAAAAGCACATCGAGGCTGTACGTGAACTATCCCATAATACACAAAAGTTTCAGTCGCTCAGATAAAGAAACCGTGATTGTGGTCATGGACAAGAAGGAATATACTGACAAACTGTTAGCTATCGTATTGGAAAGGGACAAAATCACAACCACACCAACAGAAACAAACGAAAACACATCAGACTGAACAAAAAATCATGGGGATATTGAAACGACTCAGTCAAGCAGGTTGCCTAAGCAGGGAACTATATGAACGCATAAGACCTACTGATTCATGCATTCCGAGGCTATATGGTTTGCCGAAAATCCATAAAACCCAGGTTCCCTTTCGTCTTATCCTATCGCTGACTAATTCTTCATACCATACTGTCGTTCAACGGTTAGCTGAAATCATTGAACCCGAAGGGAAACGGTCATAATGTTAAGGATACCTTCTAAATTATTGAAGCAATTCGAGATATAGACGTGTCAGACAAGGTGATGCTGTCCATGGATATCATATCACTTTTCACAAATGTGCCATTAGTGGAAATCATCCAGTTCATCATACAACATCTTACTGATCATGAAATTAATTTGAGTATACCCACAGAAGCGCTACGCGGACTTTTATTTCGGTGTATGTATAACATTCAATTTCTTTTCAACGGAACGGTCTACCTACCAGAGGAAAGAGTAGCAATGCGATCATCAATAGGACACCTTTCGGCGGATGTTTTCATGGCGATGCTGGATAATAACCAATTGGAAGGCACCGTTACTAGTCTTCATAAATAGTCGCGGATTGACGCGACCCGGGGGACAGCAATCACGGCTCATTTGGTTGAAACCAAACATGGTGTCAGAATGAGTGAAGCGGTCAGGCCCATCTACACGATGACCGAGGTGATATCGAAGCAGGTCAAGCATCGATTACTGTCAACAGCCGAAGCGATTGCGATTCGGTGGGATAAACTCCACTTGTTCGTTCAGAAATAATCGGTCAGAGCGCTGGATTTACTATGGCCAGCCACAAACGCTAGAGTAACATAAAGCCAGTTATTAAATGAGTGTCAAATCGTTTATGTATGTATGATTCATTCGACAGTACAAATGACATTTGCAGAATGACTTGAACCCTCATATACCCCTTACTGTATTAACCATGATATCCATACGAACGCATACAAACACAGACACTATTTACGCTTAATCTGTTCCCTTCAATTTTGTGATTTTGTGACCTATAAAAGAGTGCTGTATTTGGCTAGTAAATGAGGCACCGAAAACAAGCTTGTTTGCCAAATTGAATTCTTGATTCATAAATATTGTCGGTATGTAGACGACCTATTTTGTATAGCTGATTCAAACTGTGAACTGGATCAACCGCTAGAAAAGTTCAAATCCGCAAACAAGGCCATAACATTTACAAAAGAGGTAGAAACAGATGATCGAATACCGTTTCTAGATGTACTTCTCATTAGTAGGCGTGATGGATCTATACAACGCCGTGTGTACCGTAAGAAATCTTAAAGTGGCCAGTACACGAATAATTACACTTATGTTCTGATTAAACTGAAGAGTAACCTGATAAAATGTTTAGTATCTAGAGCTCGGAGAATCTGCTCACAAGAAGTAATGGAAGATGAACTCAAATGTATCTTCAACGCGTTCAGAAGCATTGGCTACCCCAACCGCTTCATTCAACGGATTATGATCGAACAGATAACAGAAGTACACACCGATAGGGTGGAAAAGGAGGACCTGCTCATTGGTCTTCTTTTTAAGGGTGAAGTTACCGCTGAAACCCTCATCAGACTACTCAATGGAGCGGTAAAAGCCACATTCAACGCCGCGCACCTACGCTGCTCTTTCAAAAGTTTGCCACTGATGACCATACGGAACACAGATAAATTACTGCTGTTGACCGCTTCAATGATTGTTTACTCGTTTAGATGCGTTTGTGACGCACTCTACGTCGGTCGAACGGAACGGCAGTTATCTATTCGCATGAAAGAGCATCATCCCCGCTGGCTGAGTTGAGGTGGTTCCGGATCTGTCACAAGTGCGATTCTCGCTCACTTGGTAGACACTGGCCATCGTGTTAACCGAAGTGAAGTATTCCGTATAATTTATCAGGTCCCCGAACCGGTCCCAATAGGATAGAATGCCTACCTTGGCTTTAGGCGAAGCCATATATAACAAAACATTGGACCCCTGAACTATGTTCCCAGAAACGTCTTATCCAAGCTCTCCGTCTCCCGTGTGTTCGTGAACCCACACCTCCTCCACTCCCCCCCCCCTCGCCGCGCACCTGCCCGCACACACAAACATTTTCACATAACAGCGCCGATTCCTCAGAACTGGCTGACACGGCCGTCGTGACACAACTGCAAAACCCGGAAACACGGATTTGAGAATGCGATGTGTAACTGTAGTGATCGTAGAAGTAGTAGTAGTGAAATTACGCACAGAATTCAGGACATGAACTACGCAATAGGAATCACGGAACTCGAATTAGAAATCCGGTGGCACTAGACCGCAATGGCTCGAACTCGCAATAACCCGCAGGATTGAGACGCGAGGAAAAAGGCCACAAGGCAGGCAAATCACAAAGTCATTTATTGAAGGAAAATGAAAGTGAATATATATGTGCACGAAAGAAGATCATTGGTTACCTTAGTCTCCAGCAGTCATATTGCATCACATCTTGCGTCATACTGCTCCTCTCTGCATTGTATCTGATTGGCTGGAACGGTTCACCAATGACGTGTATCCGGAGGCTGTGCACGTGCTACTGGCGTCAGCGCTCAAGGTCGATTATCTACCAATGTCCGGAAACTGCACAGTGCTGCTCCATGGCAGGCGTAATCTCGTAGATCCGAATCACCACAGTACCACACACAAACACAGACAAGCATACACGAATCGAGCACATTTTATTGTTTTCCTCCCAACCCTTAGGGTTTGTCCCCACATATAAACTACAACGGCATGAGTTATTGAAAACAATTCTTCGCCTGAAATTGTTTTCTAATACAGGATATTTCATGAGAGTGAAAGTGAAAACATTTAAAATATGATTGCGAAAATTTGAACGGAGCCCACGGTGAAGTTTGAACAAGTAATAGGTACCAAATGAACGTCTAATGATAGAATGAAAACGAACCCCTAAGTCAAGGCCAATAGGACTCGATAATTTACCTGTAATGATATACGGATCAGCAGAAAATATGTACAAAATAACTCAAGTTATGCACCATTCGGCCTAGAAACCAGACAGTGTATGACATAGCTACGAGATATAGGGTCAGGCCACCTAATAGGAACCGTCAAATCAATGGATAAGGGAGACCAAAAGAAACTAAGTATTGACGGGGGACAAACCGACCAATCACAGCCACTGAGTTCCAGAGGGAGGAGGGGGACACAAATCACAAGAGCCAACATGAAAGAGAGCTGCCTGTGCCAGCGTGTTACCAAAATCTACTGGGAGATGGAGCCGGAGAGGTAACTGATTTCGTGGGGGTGATGCAACATACTTGCAGCTATGTGGTTGACCAGGTTTCGACATGAAATCTGACGCGTATTCAGTGTATCGAGGACTATTGGTTTAGTGAGGATTGAATAAATGAGGGTCTAAGAGCGATGATCAGTCTGTGCTCTAAGAATTGTGAATTCAGTTACCACAATGTGCGGGGTTGAACGTGGAGGGGGAAGTTGTGAAAACGGAGTGGATCTTCAGTTGACTGGTGTGGTGAATTTCTCCAAAAACATTTTAATCTTTAGACAACCTTTAAATTTGCGCAATAATTAGCTATACCAAGTGATCTCATCAATACACTGTTTACACCTGCCCACGCTGTGGATGGTTTTAAAATACAGTACGATAGAAGCAACCCTGATATGCATTCACTCTCTTATTTATTCTACTGATTTATCCAGTACTCAGAAACACATGCTTCACCAACGCAACCACAGTTCGTCACCTTTTGATGCTACTGGATTACATTTAGCATTGAAATTCGGCTGAGCTTATCAATTGCGGATACTCTCCGGGTTCCACGCAGATACATGAACGTCGGTCATCCAATCCAACGGCTTGGTCTATCTTAGATGTTAAATTTGTTACTGGACATATTGCGGTCCCGGTGGACTACGAGAAATTCTTCCGGAGTAGAATATATTCTGTTGTACAAGAATATATTGATTTACGGATTACGGACAATGCCGTTGCTCGAACTTTTAATGTGGCGTCAAAGGTTTTTCTTCGTATAATCATTGTATGTTTGTGTGGATTTTTTATTATCTATCGAAGGAGAGAGCTGTCTTGTTGAGAATGTTTCGTGTTTCACAAGAGTTCTGTCCCCCTTTTAATCAAATGCATTTTCATCTTTATTCTGATAACTGAAAATCAGTCAATCGTTCTACATTTTTTCTTTACTTGTGTATCTCGGAAAAAGCCTTGCCAATTAATAATGATTGTCCGTACATCAGCGATTTAACCATCAAACATGGGGTCATAGCCCACCGTACTGATCCCGTTGGCCGGTCAAAAGTCTATGCGTTTTTGAAACATTTCTTTCTTTTAGCAACTTCAACTACCATATATTCTAATCACCGGATCCCAATATGTACGAATCGGTTGTCGGTTTATGACAAAGATGTGCACAAAATACAGGCTCACTCAATAAAGTAACCAATGCTTACTGATCAGACAAAACAACCAATGTTTTTGATAATGAATTAAAAAATAACTGCAGTTTATAAATTAATGATGTTACAGAAACCAGACACTATGCAGTTATCTTCGACTTTGGGGATGGATATTTCACTCTTTTATCCCTCCAGTTTTTCAGTGCATTAGGTCTCGGCAATGGTAGAAAAAGTGGGCGAGCGGTCGCCGTAAGGATGAAATAACTATTCAGTGCTGTCCCTAAGCTATTTACACGGTTAATTCCATCGCACATAACTCCAGTTAGGATCGTGATACTTGTGTTATCTTTCGACATCAAATGGGAAGCTCACCAGTTTGTACCACTATTCTCATTTAAGTGAACGTACCTGTTTGATCTTGAGAACCTGCTGAAGAATTGATGTTTTGATGTTTATTTTACTGTTTTCTTCAATCGATTCCGGCTCACATAGCATGCAGCATTATTGATTGACATTGAAATAGATGCACGATCAGTCAATCGATGTCTTCGTGTGCACTGCACATACACTATCTGTCAGTTAGTTTAACATGCTGTTTTGACCAATTTGATTGATTGGACTGCAGTTATTTGAGAATTAGTGAGCTCACGACACGTCTGTAATACTATCACAGGTCTATCAGTCTTTAGAATTATTTTCGGATACAGTCCGCGTCATACTGTATATCTTACGAGGCGGAACCAATCAGTATGAAGTTCCTTTGGTTTTATTTTTTTACGGTTGTTCGTTTGGGCATAGCCAATCTTGTTCCCGGTTAGTTTACATTATGTTTTTGCATTAGTGAATTTCATGCCGTCACATTTAGCATGTTAGAATGAGGACATGTATAGAGCAATCTATGGTTTAGGATCAATAACATGGACATAAATACACATATTTGATTTAAACTGTGATAAATGTTGCGATTTTATTCCGGGGTAACACTAACTTGTTCAGCAGGTGATATTATGGAGAATGTTTTCGCGGAGGATTTAGTCCCCTCTAGATCACTTAACTACCGCTGATCCAAGATGATATCGTTTCATTTGCCAAACATTTGGTTTATTAAACATTTCACCCAGATGAACTATCATACCGGGTTGTTATTGATGTTGGAAGTAACCAGTGTAGAAAAGGCCGTTGAATTTGACAACAGAAAAATAGGGAATTACTCAAGAAGAGTTGGTGTGCAACACTGTTATCTCATGAGCAGACTCACTTATAATGAATGATTGAAAAGCAATTGTAATAACCTGTACAGAGTATATTCACTCCATGTTTTTTACGTGACTAAAACGTTTGAGCTCTTATAACCGCACAACATCTTAAGTGTTTTTCCACTCTTATCCGAAATTTCCTATTTCTTGTGTTAGTTATTTTGTGTCACAAAATTTAGACTAAATACCAATACTTACCTAGGATTTAAACCCAGATATTCGGTCATAGGGTTGCTGATCACGACTTTCGCTCTCTCAAACGATTGTGTAACATATCGATCTAAGAAAATGATTGGTAACCATAACATCCAAGGTAGTAGAGGTATACAGAGCCCTGCAGCTACTTAATAGTTTATTTCAATCTCGAGTACGACTGAACTAGTGTAGCATAAAGCGATTATCGATGAAAGAGTAAATCTTTGAGAACTGGTTGGTTTCGCGGTTCTGGAATGAATCTTTGGTGGAACAATCAACGAATGAATGACGGCTTGGATCCGTTACTCGATACAAATACGGGTGATCAGAACTGTACGGTATACTTTTGTGTTATGCTCATCGCACAGTGCTCCAATATAAACACCCTCGTTCGTCCAATAGAGTGGTGATTGCTGAAAGCTATCAAAGAAATATGTGAGTCTCCTGGATTAAATTAAATTAAATTAAAATCCTTTTCCGAAGTTTACCTTCGGTTTAGTAAGTTGTTTGTGGTAGGCAGGATCACACCGCATTTATAATTTTCCTAATGACAACTTGATCATTTAATACCAAAGGCATTTCCAAATATTCCTTCAATTATAAGCACGAAAATTACTTTAGATAAATTTGCTTTGTTCTGCAATTGTCTCTAGAAAGAGCGGTACAGTGCGTATCTGC
>UZAN01041456.1:20316-46756 GCA_900618425.1 Echinostoma caproni | reverse complement strand
CCACATAATTAAACGAAATCATTTATTCAATAAGAATGGGAAACATATGCACCCAATCAGTGCAGCGGACCAGTGCTGATAACCACTGAATTGTTTTATCGCGTTGTATTTCACTTTGTAGAGAAACGGTTGCCCAAGCATTGAAATTAGTCACAGAGACAGTTAGTCCTATCTCAGGTTAATCTTACCTGTGGTCACAAAAAGCCATTGTGTGAGAAAAGTTAATGTCTTCAGCTTCAAACTCCTGGAACAATGGACTATAGACTGTTTGCGGGTCGGATAACCTGATTACACAAAGTTCATAAAATAAAGCACTTCTGATTCCTTCATCATACAATAGATGCAAATTTCATGCACGGTCACTGCAAGTCCCGGTTAGGAAGTTCGGGGACGTGATCGTCGTTTATCACACTCTGATGCATCCAAAGATATTGATGGATCAGGACCAAGTTGTATAATTTTACGTGAAACAAATCGCTGTAGTCCATATCAGCGAATCACGGATGTTTCCGGATTGACTTTAATTTTATCTGGTTTCCACGTCTTGTCAGAAGCATGCGGAGGACAGTAGTACATTGCACCGTAAATCTTTTGGGTTCCCCTAGTAACAGAAAAAATCAAATTGGTCTATCCAATTTTATAATCCACGAAATAAACGACCGCGTTTTTCTTTTGTTTATAGTTTGGATGGGTGAGGCTTTGGATTCTTTTAGACAGGTGAAGATCCTGTTTTCTAGAGGTAAGTGAACATGACGATAACATTTATCTTTCACTTTCATTGCAGTTCCTTTTGTTGTATTACTTAAAGGAAACTGTTTTTGATATTTAAAGGCATAGTAATTTTGTATACGGCATACACTTTCCTTCAATAAATATATGTGAATATGTATATAATAATGATATATATCTTACTGTTTGCCAGCCCCTACAGACCGCTAGTTGACCGCTGCTCCAGACCTCAGATTTCTTGTAGAAATGTCTCTTCAGTGAAGGAAATAAGTGCTCTAGACCATATGTAGACAACTCTAATGATGGATATTTGGCAAAACACCAAATTTTCCGTTGACATTCATAATGGAGTTTTATACCCTTGTCAGTGCGTATAATGTATTGTCCCAAATTAGCGTATCCTAAAAACCCAATGTCTGAAAACAAGCCCGAAGGCAATAAATTGCTTTCGAATGATTCATAATTTCAACTGTACTGATCAAATAAACGTTTCCTCTTGGTAGGATGGGATCCATTTTCACATTGGATCGAAATATCATTCGGGATGGGATAGGGGAGGGGTGAAATCGATTGTGAGTGGAGTGTTGCTGGTGGTGATTTTGGTGACCAATTTGGGGTTTATCAAGATAAACCTTCAAGAAAGGTCACTATCCAAAAAAAATCAGAAGAGGAAAGTTTTCAATTATCTCCCTTTTCAAGGAGATGCGCTATTTGATCACCTGAATAAAGGTCTAATGTGTGTAGTGGAGTGGATCTATAGCCTAACACTGGTAGCCTGTGTTCACAGGCTTGCCCATAATCCGAACAATCCACAAAGATAGGCTGCATACACTGGACTACTCTCGTTAGTTATTCATTCCGGTGTTTTTTTAATGCAGTGCACATTGACCGTAAGACGGAGGGCATCCATCCCAGCTGATGAAGGAACTCTGCCCAGGCCGGTTAATACAAGGTAGCACATGCTGCTCTCTGCTATCCCCGGTCGACAAACTGATCACCAAAATCAAAGCAATCAACAATCCAGTCACAATCGATTTCACCCAAACAGAGCTCCCTCAACCCTCTCCCATTCCGAATGACCTTTCGATCAAGCGTGAAAATGGGTCCCACCCCACCAAGAACAAACCCATATATTGACTGTANCAGGTGAGATAATGAATCATTCAGAAGCACTAGTTTGTCTTCGGGTTTGTGTTCTCGATAGTAGTATCTGAAACCAAGCTCGTAATTTTTATCGTTTTATTTCTTTTCAGCAAAAATGACTGTTACTCATACCATCCACGGCATAAAAGACAGTGAAATTATTAAAGGTAACATAGTATCGGAGCTATTTATACGTTTTTTCCTACTATTGAAAACCATTTTGATGTTTGTTTTTAGTTTAAAGAGTCCATTAGATTCAGGAATGCTTCAATTGCGGATCATGAGTTCGATTATGCACATTTCCCAATCCGAAATATTTTCCTTCAGCTTTAAACAAGATCAACGAACGTGAGTTTACTAGTCGTTATGGATATTCAAAATTCATCCTGTAACGCAGTCTAAAATGACCATTTCAACCAAGTGTTTTGGAAATTACCATCAAATCACGGTTGGTTTGAAATCATTGAATGTTTGTCTCTGTACGGTATCACATCGACCAAGCAAAACGGATTCGGATTTAGTTCTTTTTTCCTTCCAGATCATTTTTTGCACTCCAACTGGCAGGTACTGCAGAAATTTATGTCGCCTGCAAGTGCAGCCATTCTACAGCAAAAACAAACTCGAGCATTGTACCATATGGTGTATTAACAAACCGAAAAACGGCTTAATCCGTAGCTGGCGTGGGTGTCCAAGTGAGCAGTATGCTTTGAATCAATCGGTGAACAGCCGGTGTGAATTAGCACTGAGGAATAGACCCAACTACACTAAAATAACTGTTTTTCAATTTAGGCTTTTTTTCTGTGCAAGAAGAAATTCACCACACGATTGAATCCAATCCTGCCCTATTGCTTGCATGTAACAAGTAGTGAAATCGGGCACTGTTTCCAACCGTAATAACCCTGGAGGCTAGGGCTGAAAATACGAATTTCGCGGGTAGGGAATCAGAGAGTGGATTATTGCCTTGTTAGACAGAAATACCGGGGCACATGGTTCTCCGTATTCGAATGAACGATAACAGATACACTCAAGTCTCGTACCCTTTGCATCCATGAAAAAAGCAAAATTTTGAAGTCATAATTTTTGAAATTGCCGGTGGGTTAGGCCAGTTATCATGATTTAGCTAGTCCCTCTCTAATTTAGCAACAAAGTATTTAGATGACCTCTCTGCGTTACTGACATGTGCATCATAAAATGTGATGACCGATTGAAGGAATGCGCATGCATACGAAGGCTCAGCTGGGAATGCATGCATCAGTCACAGTGATGTCACACCAAGGATTTTTAACTTCAAACTGCCTAATTGCCGAACAGATTTTTTGATACCATTGAGGTTAGTAAGCCTTTTTTATTGGTTATCCAATCTCGCACGTATTCAGTTAAGCACAGGCAGGTTGTATTTAAATTTATTTTATTCATATGAGCTGCCAATCGATAATCTCTACTTGCTGGACAAATATTGGCCCCTGTGTTCTGACATAGTAACGCTCAAGGACAACAACCTAATCAGAGGTACAATGATGGGGAAGGTTAGAAATCCAACCCTTTCGGGAATTGTTCTCGCAGCTGTGTTTTCCTCTTCATTGCTGTCTGTTGGCATCATTGGGTCTCGGGGACACAACTATTGCACGTTTCTGTGCCCATTCTATCTGTTCAGGCAGACCCAAGGTACTACGCAACTGAGATGCAACAGACGAACTGAAAAGTCTTTGACTGCTGGTTGTTGCGTTTCCAAAACAGTCACAACCATTGAGGTAGAACGATTAGTATAGAATAGACAGTTGTAATTAATGCGAGTGTACTAGATTAGATTTCACGCATTTTGAATATGATGTAACCGTATTATTCTGTGACATTCTCACAATAAGTAAAGTTAGATACAATTATCGAGCACAGCCGATCAAAATTCCGTGATAAAAAATTCTGATACTGAGGACAACGGAAAAGAGGCGGATGTTTGCGCTCTAACGCAGACTGAATTTTTAAAAGATTGTAATTAGAAAGCTCCTTCAAGATTGGTATAACATTGCTCGTCATCTACCAATGCAAGTGAAAGATTTAGTTCAGTTCACACTTTCATTTGAGAACATGCTCGAAAAATATGCGCTCCCGTTCGCTCGACAGAAAGGAAAAAGGTCATACTTTACCAATAGCTGGGGTATTAAAGATCTTCCCGGTCATTACTAAAGGATTTCAGTAAAACTTTTTTTATCATACTATTGTTTGCTGCTTTCTTACGTTTTTTTTTTGGATGGGGTGGGGATGTGGAGGATTATTGTGTAACATTTCAGAGTGCAAAGGAAACCTACGAAAATGCAAAAGTGTCCAAATCTAAAATTGAACGATACATTTCCCAAACGGTCACACTCCACGAAAGGATGCTCTTTAACTGTCGTGAATGGGTCCTGATGTTACTCATGTTTCACTGTATGTTTGACTACTAAGAACTCTACCGCAGATATATCAGGATGCTCAAAAATTACCAATAATTCTTTCACCTCTGTGAACTTGATAAACAGTAACTGTAAGATTGTTATTCCGGAATGATGCTGACTGCGCAAAATTGAATGGAAAACGCATTCACTTATTCTTTTACATTTTAGTGATTGCAACGTATCTGGCCAACTTAGTAACCGCGAGCGAGGCATTTGAAGAACCCACAGGTAGCATAATTCCTTCACAATGTCCCCGATAACAGTGATTCTGATTCGCTGTAAAAATAGTAATATTTGACCCTATCTACCGTTTTACACATGAATACCATGCTAGCACGGAACCGAATTATTCAATTTCGGTCAAACACAACTCACAATCATTTCAGTTGAACACCAACTCTCGATCTCTCTTGTCGACGGACATCTCATTCACGGAGGATAAACTGTAGAGAACCAAATCAGACTGCAAGAGACTACCTTTAATCTTAGCACTATGACCATTCCAGAAACAATGATTCATACTCTATCTCCTATTTGCTTTCGTGTCTATTTCCGACATCAACAACAATAAAAAAATGAGATTTCTCCTGTAGGATTGACATTTCTGAATAATTTTTTTAATAACTACCAACACTGAAACTTGACAAAACAAACCAATAAAGTGTGCTGGCTTTCTGCTAGTTGCGGTTTATTCGTTTCATGTAATTTAATCTTTTGAAGTAAACGAGTGAGCCGAATTAGTGAAAAATTAGAATTCAAGTAACCAAACAGAGCCTTGAAGGGCCTAATATCAATTTTGTATCAAATAACCTGAGGAGCAGTTCCCTACAAAAGAGCACAAGACCTGTAAAATTACAGTTTCGGTGTTCCATATATTAAATTGTGAAAACCCCATCGCGTTTGAACGACCTATGTTGATCATCGTCAAAAATAAAGCTACAAACCTTACTTCAAATTAACAGTCGTATTTCAATCAAGAATCAATGGTTTGTGAATACGAGTACTGAGTAGAAAGGCTCATGACGCAGTTGCTGAACATGTCTTTGATGCAATTAAAATAACAAACTGGAAAATGTTTTTTCTGGAAAGCAATTTTATGGAACGGCTGTGTACAAATGGCTAAACTAACTTTTAGGACATGGAAGCCACCAACTAAGGGGCTGCCAAAGACAATTTAAAAATAACCAGAGAAAATGGGGTTTAAAACCACAGTCTGTGGACCGAAGTTACGGTTATATTTCTATTGTTTGACTTCCGTCGCCATGCTAATTGCTTGATGCATACCGGTTCGACAGACTAGAGAATATAATTTCAAATTGTTTGCTCTTAAATCTGTCACTAGCTTTTGGAGACAACATATATCCAGATTCCGAATTTCAAGCCGAATCTTACGACAATTGCATGCCTTCTTTTCTAGTAAATACAATGTTTGTAAAACTTCGAGTCCATGAAGCACTTGTTGACGGTAAGAAATCAAGTATTTTGGCCAGTTAGTTAAAAGGGTCAAGTAAAAATGAAATATTCTCGGATATCTAATAAAAGTTTTTCGAGCGGCAAACGGGTGTTACGCTTTCCTTTTACGCATGTTCACTACTCTGAACAGCCTTCTTGTAAGATGTATGACACGTAAATCAAACCATATTTTCGGTGCTTCTGGTGTATGAATCTCTCATCCATTACCGTCCCTCCATAGAGAGATAGTTTAATGTGCAGTTCTATTGATTACTCCCATTATTCTCAATGAGTAGGATGAATTTCACCCTCAGCAGACCACTGACCCGCATAACATTTGAGTACACTGCATGTTATTGCCCGGAAATCACTTCGACGTTGGAATGAGTGAGAGTGAAGAAGAAGATTCAAATCTTGTCATCTGGGTGTTGATAACAGTCAGTTCCTCCAAGCTAGTCTTATGCAGTTATTTTCTGTTGTTGCAATTGTAAATGATGATATTCATCAATGTTGGCATACACCTTCTTAGTTCTTTGTTTATAGATCACGTTAATTCAAGTCCATCTCGAGTAATTGTTTGATTGTTTCGTCCAGAGATAAATTTTCTCACGCAACAGCCACAGCGGCAGCTGCAGTGGCCATGTTGATGATGCCTTAGCAATTTAATCGAGTACTGTTGTGTTTAGAAGAAAAATTTACCTGGGAAAGCGTTATGCGGCATAGGAAAACCTTCGGAAGTCTGTGTAACTGGTAATCTTTTCTGATTACGGCGGATACACCCATGTCTGTCTAGATTCGGCCTCATATAGGAGAGGCCATTCAAGCGTGAAATCCATGGCTGCAACACGATTATAAGATTCTAGAACATCCACCAAAATGGTCCAGGGACTGTAATTCAACAATTATATGTCAAGACTGGAATCACTTGGATCTTATGACACACAGCATCAACGAATTTGAGGAGAGTTGATTATGGTGTATCAAACAATTCAGAAACCTGATCACCATTGTCGTTCGGTGTTTACCTTGTTACCCAACAATCACTTCAAGGGACACCCATTCAAACTAGTGTTCCATACATGTTAACTAGAATTCCAGCATCATCCAGCTGCCCTCAGATGGTGCAGTATTTGGGATTCTATCCCAGCAAACCTTGTTTATGCATTCACAATTTATTCTTCGAAGCACAAACTTGATAAAACATTATCGAGTCTTAAATTTCGGCATCCGTAGCAATGCACTAAACGAAGAAAATTTGTGACATTCCTCATGAGCCTTAGATCGATTGATTTGTATGAAAAATTTCTTGGGGAAAGAGAAGTAACCGCTTGTAAGTATTTCCCATGGAAAAAAAACTGATTTTGGCATCAACGATCGCTGGTTTGGATCACAGACTATTCAGTTGATGAAAACCGATCGTGTGTGGTAGTGTGTGTATGCGTGCAGGTGTGTCAAAACACTGGTTCAACTGAGATCAGTGGGCGAGGTACACACAGATGTTTGCAAATAGTAGATAAGTAACAACTCAATCGTATTATTAAATTGTGGTAGATAAGCTCAGGGTGAAAGACCTTCGAAGAAGTGAAATATGCAGGTTATTGTGAATAGGAGCTTGAATCGGGAACACCGTCATAACGACGCAATTTTAAAACCACACACTTCCGTGTGTATGAAAGCCTGAGATACGAATCAAGCTGCTGACCATGGAAACAGGTTTGAGTTGATTAGAAGCCAGCTTTAAGTCCTTGACAAGATAACCATACGGGGTGGAAAAAGAGGGCAATTTCAAATCGTTCTACTAAAAAACGCAAATATAGAAGGTGATTCTGCGTGAAGAACACTTTAAGTAGTGCCTCTAAACATATCCAAAGCAAAGAATAATGGATAATGATGCACTGATACGGGATTTAAGACCGAAACGACGTACCAAGTGTTTATTCTGTTTGTTGTTGATTTATGATAAATGTTGTTGTACCGGGTGCACTGCTGTCGCCAAACCTCCAATAACGTACAACCAGCACGTTCAAAGAGATCATTTTTTGCAAGGCAGTGAGTATAATCCGGTAAACCTCGCCTTATATTTTGATTGTAACTACTGGATTCTTAACGTCCATGGACTGCATCATCGGTGTACGTAGGGGATAGAATAAGCGTGTAATATAAGTCAGTATACGAAAATAAAACGTTCCATCTTGAATCGCACGGAAGAATGCGGATGGAAAAAGTTACGAAGGGAAAGAGTTTTTCCAGATAACGAGTCAGTCGCTGGAGATTTGTGAATCGATCCGGTGAAAAGTGTAAGGAATAGAAGAAAAACGTTTGCTTCACTTAGCTCTACTAACATTACATTGGAAGTAAAAAAGATAAAGAAAAATGTGTAAGTGTTTTCTAATGCAAAAGAAACGGAATATTTCAACGATTCCAGGGGATTATATGGCGATGAGGACTATCCCCGCTCAAAGCTGTTTTGGTTGGTTACAGTGGAAATCTACGTAGAATGCGGTGCTCGGAAACTTTTAATCTAAATGGGGTACAAACTACCGCAAAAGCCTGTTGTGAAGTGATTTAATTCTAGTATTCCGTAAAATATTTGCTTTGCAAGCAAACATTTCGAAGAAAAAGAAGCTAATGTCAAGACAGAGATTGGAGATCTCATCGGTTTGGCTTCTTATAATCCATAAATATGTCAAATTTGATTTCATTACTGAGAAACATTTATGATAAATTTTGTGAAGCAACTGTTTATATGACTGAATGGCGAATGTTTTCTTTTGAATCGTCTTGATAATTCCAAAATCGCATTCTATATTCAGCTGTAGTAGAAACTGATGTATTGTGTCCTCTTACATATTGAGCATTCTCACTTACGGCCACACAGATACTCAGAGAATCAAATTTGTACGCCTTGTAATAGAAGGCTTGACGATATTCTAATATAATAAATCATGCCTTTGGCTATTACAATGGATAGAACTGCTCAAATTTTAACCCGCCCATCCCGTTTTTGCACATCATTTGCCTAAACCGTGTCAAAACGAAAGAAGAATGAAGTGAACTTTATATGGTGAGTTTGTAGTGTCTGAAAAGCTGGGAAGCACTCGTTAGCTGCTTCAGCAGTGCGAATCCATCGACCCAACTGTGGATCGAACCCGAGACCTCTCAGATAGAACGCAAACATGCTACCCACCAGGCCACCGGGCAACTGATCAGATCGTTTCCTATTTAGAATATACACGATAAAGCTGAACCAATCTTGCGAGCTTGTTGCGACCAACGGACGTCGCTAACCTCAGCACTAGTCTCCGGGTTATGACTCGGTTGTAAAGTTTCACAGGCTGATTACTTGTTACGTAAGAGTACTGGAGGATTTGATTTGTCTATATGCTGAATTTGTCTTGTAAATGAGGCATAAGCTGAAAAGTTGGGAAGCACTGAACAGCTGTTTCGACGTGGTTGGGTCTCATCATCCATCTAAAGCGAAATATGCTAGTATTAAAATACCACCAAAAGCCATGCAAATATAATGTCAATATGCATTACTTTTCTGTGGTCTGCAAACATCGTGTTTTTATGCCACCTTAAAATCTGCCTTACTTCTTTACAGTGGTTACAAATATGTCAAGAACCACGGTGGCTTTAGACTCTAATTTACGCCTGACTGGTGAGTGAGTTTTCATTCGTGAGCTTATCTGTGTCAAATCTAGCAATTACTCGAAGTATTTAACCTACTAAACATTTCAAAGTATAACTGATTCGCTAGCTTTTTATAAAAGAAAGCGAATTCATATATATATTTAAATAAATATAGAGATCGAAGACAAATACACAATGGGAACTAGAATATTTCGCAATCGAATTGAAACAATTCTAAGCATGAAGCTGATTGCATAAAGTAGCTGTTTATGGTTGATTGGGTTGAATGTTATAAAGTCATTCAGAATGGTGCGCATGCCCAGTATCACTGATTTCAGTATCACATAGTTATTTGGCTGTTGCCTGATTATGATTTCAGTTCGCATTGAAATATTCGCACAGATGGCGTAGATAGCCCGTTGATGTGTCCTGAACCCCTCGGGCTATTTCAACAAGGTCGAAGTTATCGGTTCCACCTTAAGGATTGAAACAAGTGATTGGACAGATATTCCGCAACAATAAATAGGATTGTTAGGACACAGCTGATATCCAAACTGTTCTTCAACATTGGAAAACGAACCCCCCCCCCCCCAAATACTCGGCAAATTTACCCGTTCTAATGTATTTGCTGTAGGATTTCATGACGAAATTCGTCGTGTACAGAGTAAACAATAGGTCAAGGGAAAACCTGGAAGTACTGTACAGTAGCTTTTCTTACTTGTTTGGGTTTGTGTGCAATTCAAATGACGCAACCTCACAGATAGAACGCAAGCGTACCATGCCCTTGGACCGCAGGTAGTGGATCAGTCCATTTTACTGCAACTTCACTCGATACTCAGTCCAATCTGTCTCAGTTTGCACTGCAATAGACCTAACATTACCCATTTCTCAATGTTCTAGAAGACACGCACACACTATATCTACGAGATGATATTAATACATATTTATCCAGTATTAGGTACTGTATAATTGTTTTAAGCACCAAAATGGATTATTTTTCACACCATACATGTAACTATGCAAACACTTTTTCACTACTAAGATCACTTAAGCTTTCAAGGTATAGAATTCACTCAGAGGGATCTGGTATTTTTACTACAGATTTTGGCTTACTATACATATGAGCTCCTCCCAAGCACCGCGATTAATAACGAACACGTTCACAACGAGGCATCCTGTTTCACACCACAGTAGCTGTGGTCTAAACGTTTCGCAAAGTGATAAAGTCATAATGTCCGGAAAGTGCATGTGTTTATCAAACCACCGAGTAAGCGTGACTGATTCCGGGACCAGTAGAGGCACTTGTGCTTGCTCCGTGATAATTTCGATTATTTTTCAAATCCAATTGCGCATCTACATGTTTTTGAGTTCTACAATAGTTACTGGATATACCTACAAGCCTCTTAAATTAAATGTGGAAAACATTTCCATCTAGAAAGAAAATACAAATCCTTTATTCGTGGTATTGTGTGTTTGGTTTAACTAAGTTTTGGAAATTGCTGGAATAGTATTAAATATCAATAAAATGAAACATAATTGTTATTCGCTCAGTTTAAAAAGATAATGCAGGATTAAATACGATGTATTGTAACGGGATTTCAAGAACCCTTTATTTTACTGCATTTCATGAGTGCTCTTCATAATATTCCACACGTTTAATTCAAAAAGGTGCTGAATCGCGTGAACTGGTAGCATCCACTATTATTCAAAAAACTGCTCAAAGTAAGTTTATATTTATAAATGTGCAACTAATCCTCTGAATAACGGTGCTCAAAAAAATCGAATTCGCAACCGCTTATTTTTACAGTTTATTTTGATTTCCTGACAACATTGGAAAACTGCGCTGTGGCATATATGAAAACCGACCCAAGTAAGTCAATCTCACAATTTTACATTATTCGCTCGACAATTACTGACTTCATTTTGCTGCCGTTGCGATAAGTGTATAAACGCGAAAACAATTCATTATTCACAGAAACTTAGATTTGACATGTTATTGGATTTTGAACACACTAATAACCGTCATGACATTTGAGCTCATTTGCGGACTCCGCATATGCATGTGTATAGCAAACATTCTATCAGATAATCGATACCTCCGATTATTTCAAATCAAATCAAGTCAAGTTACGCTCAATGCGTCCAATAGAGTGGATTTTCAGCACTTCTGACAAGTTACAATGAGGAAACCACGTACATGGAAAGTTTAAAAATGAAAAAGAAATGGACGAAACAAATGTTGTAAATGATTTTCGAAGTCATGATTATTAGCCCTTCGGTTTACTAAGATACGGCTTACATAAAACTTTATCCTGTTCGGTTTGCGGTGGCACTGGGAATAAAAAGCTTCAATTTCGAACGAGTAAACGCCTGAGATTTCTCGAGATGAGTGTACAAGCAGTGTTTTTCATTTAACAGTGTTCGGCTTGCTTGCACACAAATAAATTAATTAATCAAAGTGGTCTTGAGAATGTCACTGCAATGGAAAGATGAACAGAGTCCTTTTTGGAAATGCAAACGTTAGTAACAACACTTTCAGGTCATTTACTAAAGTGAGTTTGGAAATAATTGTCTGTTACATGGTTAAAAAGAACATCCTAACATTCAATTACTGGGGCGCAGACCAACTTACAAAGTGGTTTGAAGAGTCGTAAACTTGAGAGAAACAGTCACAATTAGTACAGGGGTCAACAATCACCACGTAATTATCGTACTTGCAAGAGATAAGGTTGAGACGTATATAACGGTTGTTTACGTACAGCGAAATGCCCCAGTTTCGACCCCCACAAGGAGAAATTTTTACCGTTACAAGAAGAGAATTGCGTCTGATGTGAGACGTACGGTCAACCAAGTAGATTCCAGGCCGCAATCTAAAAGGCGTTGAACGAGACTGCGATTGTCAAGTGATTCAAAAGCATCAGCATAATAAAGTAAGTTCTAAAGAAAGATGTCAGACCCCTTATTCACTGAGGCTGATAGGGAGTTAGGAATGTAGACAGCAGCATCCATAGTAGAAAACGATTTTTTGTAAGCAGACTGGATGAAGTAATGACAGAGGTCATCTGGTTTAGGAACACTCATTTGCACATTCCAATGGTGATGATTTAAATCAAATCAGGCTGTCCTTAGAAGACGTCTTCTTGAAAATTGGAGTTATCCAGTTAGCTGTAGATGATATGCACAAACTAAACAATTAGAAAGCAAGTGAAGAATTGCTCGGTACGTACTCTCGACAGAATGAAAGATAATGAATCAGGACTATGTGCTCCGATAGGTTTGCGGGGCTTTATCGCCTTCAAGGCCTCTACCGAGAAGAATGACTGGCTCTCTGTGGCAGATACAAGTGTGGACGGTATTAAGTTTCTAATAGAAACACTCGCGACTTGACAATGTGACTCTTTAAAAATCGGGAAGGAGCTTTCGAGTGATACATAAAGTTGGTTAGGTACAAAGGACATGTCAAGATAGCTTTTATTTCCCATAAATTTCAACATACATTCGATTCAGGCACTGTCTCTCCAATATGATTGGATTTGAAAAGTGTTTTAGCACAGTCAGGTAAGCTTTTTCTTTATCGCGAAGGAGCGGTTTTAGAAGAGGCAACGATAACGTACCAGTTAGGATCAACGTAATCAGATCTGGGTTACACAGATCACAGCAAAAAATAGAACAAGTTACTCACAACTGGATTATCAGTGCAGCAAATTCTCTTTCTTATGATTCTGAAAGTAAAACGGGTTATTTGATGATCGAAACAGTGTAAAAAAACACTGAATTAGTCTGAATTGCTTACTGGGGCAGGTTTTTCCGAGGGAACAGATTTTCGGGTTGTTTTCAAAGATGCCAACACTCTGGACACCGAAGTCGGTACAGGAAGTTACAAGATTTATCATACCTAACGTTGTTAAGAACGAAATATCAGAAAGATTTAAATGTAGTGAAGCACACAGATTGGTCTAAACTTGTTGCAAACTGTGTGGAGAGAGTCAATAAAAAACGTATATCACAGGCAGGCTTGTCGGGAGCAATGTAACTGTTAGCTAGCGTGATATGATGAAATCTACTGAGCAACCGAGGTTTACCGTAAAGAAAAATACAATTAATTGTAGGGGTATTGAATTGTCAAACGTTCATTGTTTTGACATCATTTTCTAATAGTGAATGTAACCATTCCACCACCTCTGTTAAATCGTTTCGGAAAATGTCTTCTGCTGATAGACTGCACTTTTAACACCATCGAGGTTCCCCATGAGCGAACGATGGTTACCTCAGATAATAATTGGGATGCTAAATTTATCAACGGAATGTCGCCAGGGCGCTAGTCACCAGACAATACGGTGTATTGGAAGAGCTGTTCACAGTCGTTGTATTGTATTGTATTGTATTACGTATAACTTTTGCAAGCACTGAAGCTTACACTAAAGTTAAAAGTGTAAAAGTCTAAATCTAAAAGTATGAAAGTCTATACACCGTTACAAAGAACATGTTTACAAATAGGGTAACATTTATTAGCCCAAAGTTAAACCTTTAACTTACTCTCTTTGTTTATGAGTAGGCGTGCAAGACAGGATATAGGTGAATTTCAGCAAGCGGTTATGAAAGATAAATTTGGTGGAATCGGGAGCGTATGGAGGGGTGGGAACGAAACTTTGTCAGTTCTGTGTGCAATGGGTGGTTAGGAGAGATTTTCATATTTCCTCGGAAACGAACAACTGCCACACGTCACAAGTGAGAAGGACCTGGGTATCATCATTCAAGAAAACTTAAGATGCTCACACAACTGCACCAAGGTGTCCAACGCAGCTGTAAAGAATTTCGGCTTGCTTAAGCGGGTCTTCGGCCGGTTTGAGTTAGCTTTATTCCCCCGCCTACTATCAGCATACATTCGACCACTCACAGAATACGCTATTCAGGCCTGGAATCCATGGCTACAGCGTGATTGCAAGATGCTGGAGCGTCCACAAAGGATGGCCACCAAAATGGTCAGGGGGGTTGAATCGATGTTCATACGCACAGAGATCACTGGGGTTATATTCCAACCATTACCGGCGCATCAGAGGAGATATAATTATGGTATACCAAATAATGCGAAACCCAAGCCATCCGTGTCGACGGCTTCTGAAATTATCACCCAACGTTCATCTTAGAGGACAACCATTTAAACTAGTGGTCTCAAAATGCCGCTTGGAATACCGGCGTCAGTCATTCGCAGTCAGAGTGTGTTTGATCTGGAACTCTCTACCATCCTACGTCGTCTGTGCTCCAAGCATTGAGTCTTTCAAACTGAGGCTCGATGAAACATTAACACACCTTACATTCCAACATAAGTGAAGTTGCGTGCAGCAGCNTACCGGGAAATCAGAGGAGATATGATTATGGTATACCAAATAATGCAAAACCCAAGCCATCCGTGTCGCCCGCTTCTGAAATTATCACCCAACGTTCATCGTAGAGGACATCCATTTAAACTAGTGGTCTCAAAATACCGCTAGGAATGCCGGCGTCAGTCATTCGCAGTCAGAGTGTGTTCGATCTGGAACTCTCTACTTTCCTAGGTCGTCTGTGCTCCAAGCATTGAGTCTTTCAAACTGAGGCTCGATGAAACATTAACACACCTTACATTCCAAAATAAGTGAAGCTGCGTGCATCAGTGGAAAAAGCACGTATCACGTGACATTTTACACAAAGAATTGTATGTATCACTGTTTCTTACTCCACCGCACGAACGTATGGGATCAGGAAAGCATGAGCTTGTAAGTTATTTCTATAATAAGTCTTTGAATCTTTGTGGAAATTCTCTCAGCAAATTTCACACATGAAGTTGTAAGGTAGAAGTAAGATGTAAGAATTAGATGTAAGGTGGAAATAATTGACCGGGGTGCGTGAGACTGCCTCAGCTTTCGAATTCGAAATGATAGGCCACGCAGGTTACCAATGCAGTTATAGTTACACCAAGATATTTCACTGAGTTCATCCTAGATTAAACACAGGAGAGTAGTCCAGAAAAACACACCTAACAGACTTACCAGAGTTGTTCAAAGGTTCAGTGATAAAATCAATAAGGGAGGAGACTGGGTCTGAGGTGGATCTATTAGGCATATCAGTAAAATCGAAAGGATTACTGACTGCTGAAGACGTTTGAGGATAGCCATTTCAATGAACATAACAGCTGAAGGTTTTAACACTATGGAATGAAAACATTTGGAGGGGATAGGGGATTTGGATGTTTTGGGGACTGATATGATTTTGTCCTGCCCGCAACAGTCGCGGATAGTAGAAGTTTCAAGAGATTCATTGAGAATAAAGGTGATTGCCCCAGCTAAAGAAGCAGTACCAAATGTGAGTAGGGCTAGGATTAAATCATCTGGGGCCTGCAGCAGAAGACAAATTGAAACTATTTAAAGTTTTAACACATCAAAATATGAAAATCATTGCGCGTTAGAAACATTTTATGATGAGTAGGCAGGAAAATTGGCCAATGAATGGCACAATAATGCAACATTGAGATCATCAGCACCCACATCCAGCTTCGACTGTACTATCCTCCTTTCACAGAAGTATTTTACCTTACCACAGGTGTTTGCTGTTTTCAACTGTCAGAATTCAATCGAAAAAAATTCGTTCAATCTACTTACTTTGATAAGCATGGACAAATATTTAAGAGCTGAAGCATTGTGAGACTTATACGCACGTTCCTTATGTCGTCGTAGCAACTTTAGTAGGGGAGAGCTTATCCCTCTGTTGGACACACATAGGCTTTGAACAGGGCAGCAGTAAGTATAAATGGTATTGATTGTTTGAGTGAATAAGGGGACACACGTGAATAGAGAAGATGATGAAAACCATGAAGAGGCCTGTCTGAGATTTCCATTGAGGACAGAAACACTTGTAGATGAGAAGTTGCAAAAATGAAATCTGGTGTGGTCATATCGGGAGAAGAACTTCTACGCACAATGTGAATAAACTTTAGGTCAAACTGGAAATAAGCAATGGTCGCTGGAGTAAATAAGTACTTTCAGTGCTAATGAAAATGAGTTGGGTGGTTGGTGATTACTCTATCCAGTATAGAACTACCACTTGTGGGAGAGTGGTAAAGATTTGTCATATCTATGGATAAGAAAAAGATAATTACTAGCGTGGTTTAAGTGGCCAACGATTTTATGCAGGTTAACATCTAAAAAGTGGAACAATAAATGGTATGAACGAGTCAAAAAATGGCATATGATCTGATTGTGTACAGTGAGGTGCTATAACATGTTAGTCAAAATTGTGTGCGTAAAATGAGAAATTCTTGGGTAAACCCGGTTCCACGATTTTGTTGGTAAACTTGAGAACCGTTTATCGACAATAGAAAGTCATCTTTTTCGTTGTCCAATCAGGATTATTCTACACAGACTGCGTACGTGTTCATATGAATTCTTGATCGGAGGACACTAGTTAACTCCGACATCTTTGGAAGGAAGGACCGAGTGATAGTGCCGACAAATGCGGGCACAGTCATCTTGGCCACAGGGGTGCAATTAAGGGCAACTGGAATTCCTGCATGCTTGCGATTTTAGGTCAAAGGACAGTGAGAAACTGGAGTCGCACAAGCTAGTGAACTATCAAAAGATGTCATGACATATGAGAGATAACTCGTGAGTGGCGAGGATGCATTATATTGAGTGAAAAAGTGAAAATTCCAACAATGTGATGAAGATCCTGTAAGAGTAACTCAGCCAATCGAAGGACGGGTAGATGAAGCGATTTCTCACAGAAGGACAAAAGTCAGAAACTACCGTTTCTGTGCAATAAGCTGTAAAGATTTCAAAGAGGCGTAACTACAGATTGCCAGTTTACCTTTAAAACTTGTCGAATCGAGGAGGACCAGTAGTTTTTGGAGACAATATCTGAGAGTAGCATGGCACAGCTAACTTCAAATTCTCTGCTATTAAGTACTCATTTGGTCTGCATTCAGACGAGTTTGTGGGACTTTGTGTCATCTCAAATATGTGAAAAGGTCTCAGAAAAGTCTACAAAATAGTATTGTTAAAAAAGTTTCACTGACATTGAATTGGACTAATGTAATTGTTTCTTAAGTTTGACTGATGGAATATTGTGTATACTTGTGTGCATGTTCGGTATTGACTTAGCTTGTCACATTGTAAGGGATCATTAGTTTCTTTAGCTTACGCTTGGTTCTCCCTACGCATGCAACGCCTCTGAGGCGTGTTAATGGGTTTCCAGTATGGAGAAGAACTGTCAGCCGTATTCGTGATGATCCAGAACAAGTTCACCGGTAGGAACAATGATTCCAAGTTGAGAAGTTACACACCAATCAAATTGGTCAAACACAATTGTGATGAAGTTGCCCCCATCGGAAATCACTGATGCAAAACGAAATGAGGGCCGGGAAGAGAAATGCAGATTCTCATATTTGCGCTTAAATATTGAGGATCTTTGTTCCCGCGACAGTGTCGCTAAAGAATAAGTGTTAATCAAGGAGCAGCATCTGAATCCCAAGAGCCAATGCATCCAAACAATGAAAATCAATAAAACTAAAAATGTCAAAAATGTCTACCTCGGAAGTAACTGAAATTTCAAATTTGGTGGACATGCCGAACCAATAGGCCCATAAAAATGGTTCACATGTATCCCTTACGGCTGAGTTTATCTTTTTGCATTTCGTAAACGGGTAAATGCATTTAACCAGCAAACAACGGGATACACGCGATAATTTCACCAGTGTTGAAATGATCATCCCAATAGAAGCGATATTCTTTAAATTAATACAAGCTGCTTTAAACTACGACAGCTTGCTCAGCTTCAAAACTCGGGTGACAGACAAATGCATGATGAGTAGAAGAAGGGGGGACAAAGAGAAGAACAGAACTATCTTATTGCAGTGACTTTGAAAATTAAAATTAATTACAAATGTGAACTACATCGTTCTTGATTAATTGCAGATTATTTTCATGTTAATCCGTGGACAACCATTAATCAAATTAATTTTATTTCAGTACTCCTACAACACGATTCGACGATAGAACTGTTTCAAGATATTGGTTCAACAGTTTCGCAAAGTAAGTGATTTGTGCAGAAGAGAATGCGGTTTACTGAGGTAACCCCACAATATGAGTTTTAATCCTTGTTTATAATGACACAGAGGGTGAAAGATGAATGTAACATCTCCTGAGAAAAAAGGCCGAGCGAAAAACAGTCAGTTTTCCTGATCCTTTGTTTTGTCAACATTTCAGGTGAAAATCATATTACTTCCAGTAGCATTTCTTTTAAATGATTCTCTGTGAGCAAAGTTATGGAAAATCACCTATTTACGTCCAGAACGCTGAACAGTCTTTCAAGATCAAGGATGTGGACTGTTTTTAACGAGGGACTGCCCGTTGCATCTACTATGGGGAATGCTCGCAATAGCATTCTATGGGTGTATTTTTTTCAAACACTGATTCTGAACTATGCTATTCATGATGCAGGAGATTGAATGAAGCAAATGTATACAGGATGCTTTTATTCTGATGAGTTTGGAATTGGAAGCGCTTGAGGAATGATTTTTAAAAATGTCATGACGTGTCGTTTGTGTTACAGTTGCCAATGTCACTGCAAGTTTCTTCCGGACACCTGGTGAGTTACTGTAAACAGAATTCGGAATCAGAAAACGGAATGAAATTCGAAAATTCGTGGGAAATAATGTAATGCATTTTGTACAGCTTACTATTTTCTAGATACTATTGTTCATATACTTATAGCTTTACATTTCCATTGTTTTTGCTCAAACTCCTCATTCGAAACGGATACAAAGTAGATTAACACTGTTACTGAACTCCTGTCAATCAGAAGGCAGATCATTTGTAAACTGGGGAGAACATACACGAAAACCAGCCGCCAAATTCAGGTGAAGGAGGTTAGAAAGCATCAGGACTGGACAAATTTTCTCCAACTGGTCAGGACAACACAAACGATTATGGGCAGAGAGTGATGTAATAATCTAACACTAGAATAGTACTAATTTCTTGGAACGCATAGTATTTTCTACATTGTATATTGATCTACGATGCTTTTATCAACCTATTCAGTGTTCCAAAATTTCGCGACCAAACTAAGACCTTCTTACTTTGTTCTTTTCAATGTTTTAAATTTTGTAAAGGAACGGTTTCCACGTATCTCTTTTGCAGGAAATTACGCCACGACTCGGTATTTACAATCACTTCACCAATATGTGAAGGAACAGGATAGTGAGTGTTTAACATCGGTCTATAATCAGTCAATTCCTAAAATGTGAATAATCTGATGTTTACCAGCATAAATGTACCATGAAAAAGACATCGGAGAAAATTACCTTTGCACACCCCTTGAACAGTGAAACCAAAAGGATAGCTCGAAGAAGAAGTTTCTTCTTGACTTTTTCAGATTATATCGGAGGAAATAATTTTTAAGGCTTCGTCACTGTCAATCTATGGCTTGTTTCCATTAAGATGGTTCCTAATTTCTGATTTGTAAACGTTAAAGAGAGAGGTTGTAAAGGTGTGTGGAAAATTAGAGCATTCTGTGGACATATCTTATCAATATTTGGGTCACGACGTCGAATAACAGGTCAAGTTTATTATCATCACTTTAGTGATGACAAAAGTGATGACATGAATGAGTGTAGAGCGCAAAATAATTAGTTTAATATTGAAATGATCACCCCAGCGTTTATTTCAACAGTTAAACAGTAGCGTTTGAAAATTTCACCATTGCGCTCAAGACTATTTACAATATGTCATCCTTAGATCTATATCCGGTCTCCTTGAAACAAGCCGTTTTGCACTCAACATGGCTTTCATTGTGCGTTTGTGCAGTCAAACTGGTTTTACTTTATGATGTTATGAAAGGGTTAACTATTTTTTGCGCACACATATATCTGCCAGATTTGAGCAATAAACAGTACTTGATAATACAAAAAGAGAGGGTGTACGTTAGGAATCTGAGAAAATCAATACAGTTGAAGAGAACAAGCTCTAGCGATGTATGAGGAGATGTCCTCGCAATGATGCATTCAGAAATTTGCGTCAAAAAATCATTTCCGTCATTTGACGTCAAATTATAAAGTAGTTAAAGATGAGCTATTTCGCCTAAGCGGTGTGATTTCTCTTACACACCAAAAGAAAACTGTACACCATAAAATCAACTGAAAATATGAATTCAATAACTGAATGACAATCAGCGGAGGTGCCAAGTACAGGAATGCACAACTACCCACTGAATTTCAATCAATGCAACTTAAAGCCAAGTATTTCACTCGTCTATTAGTCATTCAGTTGGCAACCAAACGTGAATAAAAATCGCTGATAGTTACCACCGGCAATCAACCAATTCAGCCTAAAATGAAACCGATGGCCGCAAGTTTTTCTTCCGGTAAATGTGTTCTACTTCGACTGAACACGACACTTTGTCTTCTTACCAGACGGGAAGGAGGTAGTGATCAAAGTAAAATCTTTACACGTTCAAATGCTACACATCTGCAATCTATTAGGATAGCGCTAACAGCCTCCTGTGCATCTTAAGCCTTTAGAATGTCTATTAACAGTATGAAATGCAGCCACAATATCTTCTCTGTGATCGGAAATGTTTTACGCCGAGCGTCGATTTGATTTTACGTTAATCAGCCTGATTAGCTCTCTCATTCACTTTAACCACTGTTTTGAATTTCTAATAAAATACATACTTTTCGTTTCTCAAAGCAAGCTATTTCCCGTATCCTTTAAATACCACTGTTTTCGCCTAAATAGCAAAGTAAATCTACTGGAAAGCTCAGTGCTGACTAAGGTCACCGCTACCTTACATTTTGATACTTATCGGGCGTTCGTAAATGTGGTTTGTGACCGTTTCGTTCAATGGGCAAGCTAGTTTTTCAAAACTGCCACTTAAACTAAACAACCCGCGATATTGCCTACGTTTACTTCAACTCCGAGGCAATCTCACCTCCAAGATTGCGACCCATGTGGTACCAGTCAGGATTTTACAGATTAAACCAAAATTTATTCTCTGGCAGTAATGGAGACTTTGATTTTGTCTTGTAATTAATTGTTCGTGTAAATGAGGAGAAAACTGAAAAGCTCGGAAGCAGGAGGCAGCCGCTGCTACCAGGCTGGGTCTCATCAGCAGTGCAAATTCACCTCCCACGTCATTTACACGACGAGTTCATCTTGTAAATAAATTTGTTTGTTTGTTTAGACACTCTCCTTTGTTTAACACCTCCAGCATCATTGTGCCTGAAAGGACCTTCTCATCCACCCATGTCTCTGTCTATTTTGCTTTGGGCTCATACATTTTTATATTTTTCATCCACCTTTTGCTTCCTGCATCTTGTGAAAGATTAGTATCTTATTCAACTTTAAGGGCTTTTTTTTTCTCCAAATCATCATTCACACTTTCATTCTTGTCGCAACATATCAGACGTATGCGAGATATTCATCTGCTTTCTTCAATAAAGTTATTGGAATTCGATGTAAGACAATCCGACAGATCAACAACTCCCGATTTACAACCAGTCCGTCACTCTGCATTGTGGTTGCGGCCTACTATTAACAACGTGACTCCAGTTACTTTTCCTACAAATTCCGATTTCCATCACATATTCTGGTTGATGGAGGGCTCAGGAGGGCGTTTGTTCTCCAACGTATCAGGCAGATGACTTGCCAACTCGGTTTCTCCATGACAGTCAAATGCTGAAACATCAACTAAATAGTGAAATTCGCATTTAACTCACAGTAGGGAGTAGTGGCGTGGGATGATTTATATTGATTTATATGAACGAACCATCTTTCAGAATGCACCTTTACGCGCGATCCTCAGTCAATCAGTTTAACCATACACTCAGAAGCACTGGACTCGAGTTTCGCTCTTATTAGAGCTGAACGGTAGTGCATATCCACCGTCCAGACCGGGATTTGAACTCCGAACCCATCGCATGGAAGGTGCGTGCGTTACCTTTGCGCCAACCAGCTCATGCCCTGGCTGAACCAAATCGCCAATTCATGTTCGTTCAGGTGTCATCTTCAGTGATAGTCAGTCAGTTAATTTGGCCCGATAGTAACAAAGGGAGACATAGATGACAATCTGTTAACTCCAATCGAAAGCTTCCCACCAAGTCATGACAAGTCATGACAGGTTACAGGCTGCCTTACCGCATACCTACAAGGCTCGATCGATTAGTAATATTTGACTCCATGGATTGCCCAAAACTGGTTAAATGATTCAGAATGAAATTACTGTTTTTGTCCTCTCATTCTCTGTATTTAGATTAATCACGTATATACGATGTTTATCCTCTGCATTGTGTAATTTTATATTCGTCAACAGTATCGATAATATTGTCTGTGGATTCGCACCGAACAATTCCCTTGCCTATTTTATGTCGTAAATTATATTAGATTCCACGGTTATTGAATAAGACGTTTTCCAACGTCTTTGCATGTTCATGAGTAGCATTGTTGTGATGCAATTGGAGTATTGAGTTTCGTGCAGCTCATGTGATTACTCATTGGCACCGGGTACTGTTGTGGACCTGGATATAGGTTTCACTGCTTCTGAGCACGTTTTTTTCCCTCAGTTGCGATAGAAATCCCTAAGGAGATTATTGATCAGCACCGGGCAGTGGTTTCCACTCTGCCGTTACCCCCGTCTCACTTATGCTTCATCTACTGGAATTCAAATCATGGACTATGGTCCTGAGAGTTGAAACATTTGTCCCCGGGAAGTATACAGTTGACGGTCAACACCTTGCGTAAATGGCTCAATCAAGTTATATTATTGAGTTAGAAGTTTGGTGGAAGAAATAAATCCAGGTAGTTGTTTAAGAAAGAAAATAAGTATACTATGTGTTCAAATCATCGTCCTACGTGTTTTGGTTGTAACCAAACCTGGGCCTCAAGGAGAACTTGGCGTTTATTTAAACTACTTTGGTTTCTCGGAAAGTTCCTAACCGTTTTCATTCCACTTAACAGCTATGTACTGATTTCGCTTCATTGTCGATTAAGAAATACAAGCATTGATTTATTCTAGCCCTTTTTTGTCTAAATAAACTGACGAGTGAAATACGGAAATTCTTTGGATGATCATCGTCGGCACTTTATTTAACAAATTTACAGAAGTCGTACCAGTGGGCAATCTCATTAAACGTGAGTTCATTGTCAGTGTTTAAAAATGTATCCAATTGTATAATACAAAATAGTTCATCTAACGACGTTTTGGTGGAACTTTATAAATCTCGAATGGTTCTTGTCTCGCTTTTAGCCCCTAATAACGAAATGCTGCTAGTAAAACTTGCATTCGTCAAACATTTTATGACGGGTAAGAATTGATATTTTTAAAGTTTTAGCTCTTTTCCATCCAAATTGTTTTGGATAAGTCATGAATGTTGTAAAACTACGCTTTTTCATGTGAAATACGTAATATTTTGAATGAAACCTAATCAAAAAGGAAAACATTTAACACGAATGACCTTCAAAACACTACATCAATTTCCCACGAGCTGCATAATAAAAGTTGTTTGCTATCCTTCATCAGATACCACACTTTACTTCAAGTGCATCGAAATTTAAATCCTCAATCTGTGCGTTGTTTGAGGTTGTGTATTTTGGTCTGAGCAAAAATGGACACTACATTATATCTTTAAAAAACTAACCAGTATTGCTGAGTAACGTTGGACAATTTTGTTTCATTCATCGATCAAACGGTTACTTATCGGATGGCTGTTTCTCACATTTAATGCAATTTTACTGAACCTCTAAATTTAAATTGGTACTTCACATGTTTTGGGGACTATTTTCTATTTGTGAATAAACCTATCTGATAACACAATAAAACTGTGCACGGAGCACACGGTAAAAGTGAGACCCTTTTCCTAAGCTCTAGGTTGACGTAACTGGAGGTCGCAAATACAAGTTCCCACCACATTTATGGTTTTCTCCTCGTACATATTTAACCGTGAAAGAACGTACCTAGACTGGACTGTTAGGTTTTTTGTCCAGATTGATCCGTGAACATTGTGCGGAATCACTACTTAAACAATCAAGTCACTTGATACTGGGATATTCTTCGATTTTAGAATGTTGGTGACAGACATTTCGTAGCCGGGATAGTCGTAATCATTGGTGCAACTTTAGGGATGATTTTACCCTCCCTGGTTACAAAACGTCCGTAGCAAACAATTCCAACTGATAGAACCCCTCCACATCAGCATCCGCATCCCGAGCTGCAGCTGCTTAACTTTAAATCCAATTAAATCATTTGCCAGTTCGCTGGTTTAGACTGCAGCTAAAAAGCCATAAATTGGACGTAAACATAGCACTAAACTTCCAGTTTAAAGCTCAACATCGATAACTAAAGAAGGTTTGATTTGCTATTTTTTACACGGTGAAAACGGTCATAATTTGTTTTTGCAAATCTCCAACCGTGTGTCAAAACAAAAACCCGCTACTCCAAATCCCGTTCGGCAGAACTGATCGGTCGAAACAACGAGTGTCCACGAGATCATTTTGATTTCCGCATCACATCTGGAGATGGAACTTCGCCAAGATTTTCTCGTCTTCTGCAGACTATCTACTCTTTGACCAGTGATATTTATACGATATAATATATTGGTCTGATTACTGGTAACTAAAACTAACCTCGTTCGCCCCTCCACGTTTCATTCACGCTCCATAGGTAATCAGCTCCAGTCCTTGGTCTTCTGCAACCATCAGCTAAACTCGCCATGTTAGATCTTAAGAGATTCCTTTCTGAACAGCTCTTGGTATTGCAGGGTATTTTTCGCGGCGTCTGAAAGCATAAGCTTCACCTTTTCTTACCGTCTTCACACTGCTGCTCGCGTTCAACTTCAAATGGCTCTCATCTATTTAACCTGGTACTTAAAATACCATTATTGATCAGAGTTCAAACAATGTTCGTACATGTTTTTTCTCTGAGCGATAGACGATTTGATTTGTGAACAAGTAGCACGTATCTCAATAAATTTATAAATCAAGATACCTTTTCAAGTCATACACTTCATCGGTCACATGAATTCACACAGAGAGCGATTAGTTTACTTACTCTAAAGTTAAGCTGCTCCGCCACTCTTGAGTTTTGTCATTCAGAATTACTTATTTGCATCTCACGCTTAACTTATTGGGAAAATATGTTAATTGTCTAAGTTGTTTAATACGGCGTTATCAGATGGTTAGCTGTCTTATGTCACTCGACCTGACAGTGTCACGCAATAGTCTAAAAATGAAACAGGAGCATCACGCATTGGAGAGGTTGTTTATGGTATAAAAAGCATGTGTATATAAAGAAAAAAAAGATTTTGAAAACGTATATATATAACGGTCAGTTTTGTCGATCGATGTCGACGGTTTTTAGGTTCCAAACTAATACGTTGCATCTAATATCTGATTTGCTGTCTCTTTAATGATGCTGTTTCAGAGCGTGTACAAACCCTTTATCACTGTTAATCGTTTTCCCTTCACTTCAAAAATACAAGATACAAATGGATTTATTATACGGTGAAACTGAAAGCATTCTCGGTTTCATGAGCCTCAAGTCAATTCAAGTCAAGGAATGGCTTTATACACCCCGAGAGGTGGATATTCAGCATTCACATAACCATAGTGTGTCAAAGAATACGTAAAGCACAATAGTATGATACAGCAGTTAAAAGGATGTGAAAAGGGACAGTAACAACCAAAATGAGTGGCACACCTGGGTGTTCATGAGGGATTTAGTGTAGTGTTTGACGCAGATTTCCCGTAACGAGGACTTGGTTTGTTAGAAATCTGGCGAGGTAAGGAACAACAGACCGCCTGTAAGCTTCAGTGCTAGTCTTTATGAGTTTGTGATTGGAATGGGTGGATGAGTGAGAAAGGCAGTCGCTAAGAGAGGAGTAAAGATGATGGGGGATATCAGATAAAATCTTATTAGAGAATGTTTTACAGGACTTGAAGTGATGTGTCACCACAAACTCTACTAGATGTTCCCGTGGTTTGAGACCACAAACTGAGAGAAATCTGAGGGATCGGGAAATGATTTTAAGG
>UZAN01041456.1:0-19406 GCA_900618425.1 Echinostoma caproni | reverse complement strand
CAATGGGTAATATGTTGAGCCTAATGCTCGGATAATGACAAGGACCCAAATCACACACAACATACCTGGGATAGAATCTAGACTTCAAGTCTTATTCCAATGTTTACAATTTAATCGAGGCGATTTGTCGTTACCTGATGACCGGTGGTTTTCGTAGGTTTGTTGGAGTGTGCAGATGTTGAAGCGTTTGAACAGCAGGAGTAAGGCACAAAGTTATCTCAGCCCTATTCCAGATAGCGGTCACTGCCGAAGTACTTAAACTGAGTTCACATGTATCCTCACAAGAGGGACCGGGCCGTATATACTCAGAAGAAAAAACGCAGTTTATTAAAAGCTTATCAGCAGTTTGTAGAAAAGATGTACAGTGTTTCTTGCGAGAAAGTAACGAACTATATACCCGTGAGGTAACTATTGCCTGATAGCAGCACACTATTCGAAAATGATTTTATACCTACTCAATCGCTGTGTTATTTCATCTTTTCTGGTTATGGGTGGCTTTGGCGAGCACGGGTGAACGTTGAGGAGTTCTCATTGTCGAAACAGAATCGAGTAGATGACCATTACTGCAATTGCGACGTACATTATGCGCACTTCTGTGAATTTATGAATGATATAAGCTAATATTGAACCTTTGTGTTCAGTCAATGCATGTGACAGAATTTCATTATAAATAGAAGAACAACGTGTGAATGAAAAATCATATAATACTAACACTAGATAACAATTCGTCGTTGCTGAATAAACAGGCCGGAATAATTACTAGCTTTCCACAAAAATATTGCGAAATCATTGTTCGTAATGGGGTTATAAATACATACCTGAATCAGATCGTGATGTCTACATTATTTTATCATCTTGTTTTTGACTTGCAACAATTTCACAGTTCTTACCAGAAAGGACTATATAATGTTGTGAAAGCTCTCTTTCTGAATCCACTCCTTACATGTGGTTCTGCTTTCAGTTTCAGAAGTTGGCTGGTTTGCCCCGAATGTTTTGTAAGAAAGGAGGCGAAAACCCTTTCAAGACCAATAGCAATATGTAATCTAGTACAACATTTGTTCATATATTGAGGTAGTTTGACTACCGTTTGTTAAATCATGAACAACATGTGTATTGACTAAACCCTGGGAGTGCATTTTTCATAAACAATAGGTCGATAATCCTTACGCTAATCCATCACTGCTTTCATTTTTGGGTATTTTTGCATGTACTAGCTGATTTTGGTCAAGAAAAGATCCGCGATTACATAGTGTTTTTTTCTTCTTCCTAATTGACAAACCTTCTCCAAATATAGACTTATTTTATTCATTTATTACCATGACCATCGCAATCTGTGAGGTTTGTTTCGCGATTTTTATTTTTATTTCTTCCTTAGGTCTTTTGTATCGGATGCAAGTGAATACCAAAGATAATCTAGACGGATACAGGCGCTTCGACACGGGTATGTTATAAGATAAATATATATATCATTATGCTCGAAAACCTGGCGGCAAGCCTTTCCAGTATTTATTCGCGTGATCCACGTTTGACTGCAGCGCATGACTTTGGGGAGGTGGTGATAGACCAGCTGACCCGATTATCAGGAGGTCTTGTGTTGGAATTTCAACAGAGGCAGTCACTCTTCCCACTTCTCAATGTATCAATTATTCTTTAACCGTTCACTACAGATTGCCGAAAATTGCTAGAGTTCCTCGATGGAGGAAGAAAGAGTTCTATATTAGTCGCAGTACTGATGAACAAAAATCTTTTATCCTAGCAAATAAATCAAGCGATCACATCGAAATTCCCATCTCGGTTCGTAGCGAGATATTTACAATATAGCTACAAAATGTTTCAAACGATTGAGTACTAGGTGGTAAATATGTTTACATTGATCAACACATATGAAAATGATTCGTTGGTTGAGGCCTCAATACGTTTAAGTGACAGTTCTGAAGGCCAAGATGGAGATTCACGATTGCAGGCTCAATGGGTTATATTTGAAACGGGACCCTCTGCCCCAACCTGCGTTTCTGTTTGTGATCTGTGGTAGTTGTAACACAACCAAGACTGTGTGTCCTGTTATTCCAATTTCCATGATTTAAGGTCGGGGAAGGTAAAGTGCCGCATCCATCATTCCTGTCCATATAGATGAGAATTCATGATTTTATTCGCAGCATTCCCTTTAGGTATTCCACACAATCTACAAAAAGAGGTAAATGGTTTTGATTGATGGCGTTTGATTTGGTCTCCGAAAACCGATATTTGTTTTGATTCACACCTGATGAACGGACGATAATCCACCATACGACGGAAAACACGTCAGTATACACGAAATACATGTATCGCCTGAAGTGCTTCCACCACGGCCAGGTGTGACGAGCTTCGTAAGAGGTCCTGTGACTCTAAGCCAACCAACCCGATGATTTGTGGTTGTGGTAGACGTATACGGGAGTAGCGTGGCACGGAAAATGTACCGGTTCGCACTAACAAGAATTTTCGTTGAGGTACGAAAGCAACGAGAACCAGGGAGCGCAGTGACTTGGAAACCTATCGGAAGCGAAAAAAAAACAGAAGCCCCGGCACGGAAGAAATAATCAATTAACAATCATGATACTCAGATACAAATTTGAAAGTAAAATCAGATTGTAAAGAGAAAGTAATGCCCGGCAAATGTCTGAAACCGTCCGAATCTTATCGTACAATCGATCTCACCACAATCCAGTGATCACAGATGTATAAAGACCGATAGTAGGGACAAGTTCAAAATGACAAGGAGCTTGACTTACTTGTCGCAATACCAATACCTGGGTACACGTTAGCAATTAGATAGAATTAGTTTGTCTGTGAAATACGGGTTATTTTTCAGAACTGATCAAAAACAATGAAATTGTTGACATACATCTTGGATATATTTTTCGTTTTCTGTTTTAGACACAACAGACGTAACTATATCGACCGCCAGGAGTACGTCCTTCAATTTGTGTACAACCTGAATGTTTCAATTGTTTTCTTCTGAATAGATTCAGGCTTTGGAAGGTACAGAGAAAAGCAATCAAACTTTACTGTTCATTGAGGAGAAATCAGCTCCATTATTATATTAATATCATTACCATTATTACCCGATGACCGAAGTTCGGACAAGTTAATATTTCACTGAAATTCCCATCGTGACATTGACAAAACAGTGCTAGCAGATAACACCCTCGTTTTCGATACTTTCATCCTCTGACTAATACAGCTACATACATGCAGTGAAGGAATGTGCAAAAAGTAATGTCAGAATGAATATGCGTTCGTGGGACGGTACGGAAGTGGTGACGAGTGGTTGAAAACGACGTGAAAGCAAAAATTGTTAATCTGTGGTTTAGAATACGGGGGGAATCGTGAAAACAGCGAAAGGAGAGGAAGGGGATGAGGGATGACGCAGGACGGGCGAGGTCATAGGGTCACGAAAAGGGTCCTGGGTAAATTGACATTCTGTCGGGTCTGGGCCAGAGTAACTGCTGTAGGGCTTTAACAAATTATTTTTTTGTGAGCATAGAAGTGGTCTCAATAACTTTATTGCTGCCGTCTTTGCTGTCACAAGATAGCGCTGTCGGAGGGGTTTGAAGGGATTTGGGGTTACCTTGTAGATGATTTTGAACGCATGTTGAGTTATCTTATTTCCGGTATCTACGAGGTGCGCCGTGATGGCACTCGAAACGGTCCACGTGGTTCCTGTATTTAACCAAACCGGTTTGTGTTCCGTGACTTTTCAAGAAAACTGCCTGATCATCCTGCTTGTATAGCTTGCCGAACATGAGCAAACATAAGAATAGGCTAACATAGAGAGAGGATTTGCAACTTATCTTTGAGATTCAATGACAACAAAGATCGACTGATGAATTGTTTACGTAGCCGGGCCACAGGAAACGTTCGTTTGATTGACTTATTTTGGCGTCTGGTTAACAAATTGCATTTTTAGTCACATTTGAACGGGAGAAGTATATAGATTTGCTTTTGGTTAACTGTAGTCATCGTTGGTATTTTGGTTCTTTCACATAGATTGTTTTCAATAAATCTCTCGGGATAGCCATTGTTTAACAATGTTTACCTGAGTCCGTTCAATTCTATCTTCAGGTTTTCAGCTGAACATATATTTCTAACGCAAGCAGCTAGGGATCAGATGCGGTTTCGTTTACGCCCCGAAGATGCAAAACTGGCGAAATGATTGTACTCACCTGTTAATGTTTGAATATTTTGCTGATTAGTGACTTTGATGACTCAGTGGGAACTACTTGTCATTGAGCGTGAGGAGAGGAAAATTATGCATGTTTTTTATGCACCTAGGTAGAGGGAGGATCACAGAGTTGGCTCCAAAGAGGAAGAGAGAGCCTATATACGGCAATAACACGCACACTATCAAATACATTGTTACCACCACCTTTTAGCTGCTAATTCTAAAATCATTTATTTGACTCGTTTTGAATTAACAACACAATGTTCTTCTGACAAAATATTGAAAATGGGTTCTCGTAGCTTGGGTGAACTGAATTCCATTTCGCCTGTTGGCCGAGCTTGGCAATCAGTGCTTGTGAAGTGGTCCGCCGATGAACTGTTGCGAGCGGGTGGGGTGAGAGGGGAGGAAGTTGTCCTTTCGTCCCGATTGCGGTTTCCGTCCGTTCTCAGGTCACGGCGTGACCTTTGTTGCGTCATTTGGTCCTTCAGCTGCATTGGCGTGTACACGTGATCCAGTTCGATGTGCCCGTTTATTGAGTTGGTTGAAGAGTGCCAGGCCTCGAGAAATTCTCTGGCGTGTTTTGACCGGGCTTGGTCGATAATTCTCAACGAAAGAAGGAAACAACAGACGGAGAATCGGGAACAAGAACGACCCTGCCGTACATCAAGGACGTTACGGAAATGACAGCAAGACTTCTCAGATCGTATGGAATCCAAGTCGCCCACAAACCGATCGCCTGTCTAAGGGGACTTCTGTCAAAACCCAAGGAGGGAACAATGGAGAAGGACAAGAGCAGCGTCATCTACAAAATAAGCTGCAAGAACTGTTTATCGAAGTGTATATCGGACAAACTGGGAGAAAACTGTCAACAAGGATCCGTGAGCACCAATCGGCATTCAGCAGGTATGACCCACTATCGTTGATTTCCCTCCACGAAGATCAAGAAGAACATTAATTTGACTTCCAATCAGTGAGAATTATCAACCAAGCCCGGTCAAAACACGCCAGAGAATTTCTCGAGGCCTGGCACTCTTCAACCAACTCAATAAACGGGCACATCGAACTGGATCACGTGTACACGCCAATGCAGCTGAAGGACCAAATGACGCAACAAAGGTCACGCCGTGACCTGAGAACGGACGGAAACCGCAATCGGGACGAAAGGACAACTTCCTCCCCTCTCACCCCACCCGCTCGCAACAGTTCATCGGCGGACCACTTCACAAGCACTGATAATGTCACCTCTGCTGGTGATGAAACGTTTGCAAACAAATTGCCAAGCTCGGCCAACAGGCGAAATGGGACAATGTTCTTCTCTGCTTTGCTTGCACCGCATCTCTCTAGTTCTCTGAGATTGTGTGAATTGAGCAAGAAACTCGGTACTTGGATCGGATTTCACTCAAAGCACCTCATTGGTCAAGTGTGCACATGCTTTTTTGTCCTTCATTGACCACAAGTGTTCCAACTCTCTCAGTGTGGAAATGAAATACACCTCACTGTTGCATTATGTTGAGCACGGTGATGGACATCAATTCGTTGGATCAGTGAAGCCGAGCGATTTTCCCGCTCTAGCTAACCTCAACACAAATAGAGAAGCACAAGTGGTTAAGCACTGTTTTCTGCGAGCTGCAGTTAAGTCAAAGCAGTCACTAGTGGCTCGGATACTGACCGAAGATTGCCACAGTAACGAGTTCAGTGCCTGGTGTGTACTCCGAGCACTGTACTCTACGTGACTCGGGGGCTTATTCGAATACCAAAATTTATTGAGAGGTTGAGTCATAATTATTGAGACAACCTTCAGTGAATGAGCTGCTTTTTTACCAATAATCTTACTACTACAACCAGCTGCCTAAGGTGCAGCTCATTCAGTCCTGGTGAAACTAAATGAACTAGAACACAGTGGATTGGTTTCCCGAAACATGATATTTTCAAAGTTTAAACGGATTTTCTTGCTGGAATAAGTTGTTTTGGATGCGGACACCCACAAATATTGTGGCATTAGAATGACCACTTTGTCCCCAATTGGTGGTTGTTAGGTGGACTGAACGAACAAGCATTGGTAACTGTGGAGACTTTATGAAGCAATCGATGGGCAGAGGTACAGCTGATTCCACGATAACGAAAATCGGTACTTTCTATATGGGATTTGTTTACAAAGGCTGTTACCAAATAGTCATTAGAGTGGAACATCGCAGTTTTATTGGTCTACGTTGTACTCTTCCTCCAGGTCTCATTCTGGGCGGAACTATGGAAACGAAAATTCCTGTGGTTATGTATTATAGAAAAGCAAATATAGATTTAGTGAAAATTGTGTTGAAAATGTAGTATTGGATGCACATCGCCGCGATCTGGTAGAACTTGATTTAGATTGACTATTCCTTGACTATCGCTTGGCCACGTATTGTGTATGCCTGTCCATCGACTGCCTTTCCGTGCTGTTTTTGTACGTGTCGGACAAGGCTGGAATAAGAGCCGCAGCGGTCAAACCATGATGACATGGCGTAGAGGTATGAAGAAGCTAGCTTCGGCTTTGGCTTCGGTTGGTGCAGCTCGTCTTCCAGGCTGGGGCCAAAGGGATGAGGATTATCGCTGGTTACAGACGCTGAGAGATATGACCCAGAATAGAAGTCACTGGCCCGAATGATGTACGGTCTGTCTGTCAAAATCGCGTGTCCCGTAAAAACAATGAATAACAAAATAATCAAAAAGTGTACAGTGAAACACAAAAATGTTGTTATTCCTGTTACCTACCATTTCCCAGTTTCGCCTTCTTTCCACTTTGCTCTATGTCCACCTACCCTCTGTTATTGTTATTATCGCTTTGGCGTTGACACCATGTTTTTTCTACAAACCGTGACTTCAGTTTAGATTTTACCTGTATATATACATATATATACACATATATATATATTTCACTTCTACCTTGTATTTTAGCTATGAACCGAAAAACAGTCATCTTTCGGAAGAATGTTGATTTTCTCGCCAAAAATTACAAAGGTACGTTCAGTATGCTTTATTGCTCTATCTCTTTATCTTCTCAAATGTACTGTCGATAGATGGTCAACAGAGTCATTTAGTTCCATTTCACCTGTTCGCCGAGCTTGGCAATTTGTTTGCAAATATTTCATCACCAGCTGAGGTTATAACATCAATGTCACTTCACAAGTACGGATGGTGTTACCTCGGATGATGGTGAGACGTTTACAAACAAATTGCCAAGCTCAGCGATAAGAGGAAATGGAATTCAGTTCACCCGAGGTACGAGAACCTATTTTCAATAACTTATCAAGAGTCATTTAGATAATGGATCAAGTATGCCTTTTTTGTTTCGCTTTCCGCAAAAGGTAAATCATATGTAAATAAATGAATTGTATTCTTTTGATGAAATTTATGTTCTGTACATTTCTGAAATGAAATGTCGTAAATATAGGATTCAGATGGCCGGTTTGTATGAAATAATGATGGGTCTTAAACATTACAGGATTCATTCAACCACCAGTGTGGTATATTAAAAGAGAGTTCTTTAAATTTCACTCCGCATTTGATACAGTTCTTTCGTTTGTATAACTTATATCCTTTATTCATTTTGTCACTAATAAATACGCTACAACTCATTTATTTTGCCAGTGTGATTTGTTCAGTTCATTCAAGTTTATCAATAGGTAATGTCGGGTACAACCTCACCTATTAAGCAACAGAATACAAGATACGTCATCCCTCAAGTGAATATGAGCACAAAATATAATCCCGCATTTCTCGGTGCTGAAAAGACCCTTCTCATTATTCCAGTAGCACCCTATTGTACCTGTGTAGATAATACTGCTTTGACATGAATTTGTCGTGAATTTGAATCCCTTGCAAAACATTCCATCAGGAACGGTGCCAACACAATCGTACGAGACTCATCTAAGGCAAACTATTTTGAACGATGCTAACCGTGAGTTTGGTTCCTTATGAAGGTGTGAATTTTCCAGATGTTTTACACCCCGGCTTTTAGTTGGTTAAACTTGTTCACCAATTAACAGTAGCCGAAAACATGCCAATGCTCAGATATCGAATTTTAAAAGTGTTTGTATGAACTACGTAATAATCCCGCACGTTTATCGTAAGGCTGTTTTTGGTTCGATTAAGCTGAGTTTGGAGCTCAATACTACTACTGGTGGCGCATATTAAATTTCATTTCACCCACCACCCCGGGACGTCCACGAGCGCAATGCATTTGCAAACCGAGATATCAACTTTTGTCTACACATAAAAGCACTGAGCATATCACTTCGATCGGGGAAAAAGAAAACGTTACTTAAAAACAGTTGTAGCTCATTGAACACAGGAGAATATAGGCAGGCAACTCCAAGTATAGCAATCAATGTTCAAAGGTTTAAAAAACTATACGGTGTAGTTTAGCTTTTGAAACTAAAATCCTTCTCAAGATATGGAAGGGGCAAGTGAATATCAAATCAAAAGGTGTAATTCTGGCAATAAACTAATCTGAAAAAGAAATTCTTAATGATAGTATTATGAAATTGCAATTATTTATCCATTCGTAAATTCAAAAATACACTCAAACCCGCATAATCGTATACTGGCATGAAATGACGCGGAATATATTTGAATAATGTGCTCCAGGATTAGCACTTTCCTCACTTTCCACTTTTTGTTGTTGTTTTCCGCGGACCATATTTGTCATGAAGCTTACATCTTTTCGTATTTAACACATTTACTTGTGAGTAGTGTGTGTGTGTGGGATGATCCATATTGATTGATTTGACTGACTATCCTTTGGACTTCATCTTCATGCACAATCCTCAGTCAATCAATTTAACCATACACTCAGAAGCACNTACGCTAAATTAAAACAACCCATCTTCATACCATGTAACAGTTGCTGAGTAGAAAACTCCTGACTTTTGATTCCAATAGTTTTTCCCATAACTGAAGGAGAGAAGAGAGAAAATGTGATGTGGCATATTCCGTGTTTGCGTTTCACAATTTCAGGTAAAATGGTCTAAGCAAAAAAGCGTGTGAATAAGAGTTGAGCATAAATACAAAGCATGGTTTATTGCCCGCAATAGAGTAATTAATATCACTACTAATTCCCGAAAAGCCACCGGTCGTCTTCGGTCAGATACACAAAATGTGGTTTGCAGAAATCAGCTGTTACCCAAGCTAGTCCTAAGCCTGTCAAATTCACCAGGTAGCTGCTTCATCCTTGTCTAAACCCGTCAGCGCTGCATGCTGATTCAGACTCCGACCGCGAACATTCGGGTGGGAACGGATGCCCGTAGTTTTGAGCTAGACTGGAGTATGGCTACAGGTTGAGCGTATCAGACTATATGCATAAGCTTATTGATTGATTTGACTGACTATCCTTTGGACTTCATCTTCACGCACAATCCTCAGTTCATCGATTCCACAATACAGTCGGAANCCACTGCGCCAACCAGCTCATGCCCTGGTTGAACCAAGTCGCCAATTCATGTTTGTTCAGGTGTTGTCTTCAATCATAGTCAGTCAGTACATTTGCCCGACAGCAACGAAGGGAGACATAGGTACAACCTATTAACTCCAATCGAAAGCCCCCACTAAGTCAGGACTTCCATGCAGGTTACGGGCCACTGACCACATACCTACAAGGCTTGATTGATTTTCGCATTTAACTCACAGTTACTTGTGAGTAGTGCGTGTGTGGGATAATCAATATTGATTGATTTGACTGACTATCCTTCGGACTGCCGGGCAAATGTACTGACTGACTATGATTGAAGACAACACCTGAACAAACATGAATTGGCGATTTGGTTCAACCAGGGCTGGTTGGCGCAGTGGTAACGCACACGTCTTCCATGCGATGGGTCCGGAGTTCAAATCCCGGTCTGGACGGTGGATTTGCACTACTGATCAGCTCTAATAAGAGCGAAATTCGAGTCTAGTACTTCCGACTGTATTGTGGAATCGATGAACTGAGGATTGTGCGTGAAGATGAAGTCCAAAGGATAGTCAGTCAAATCAATCAATATGGATCATCCCACACACACACACTACTCACAAGTAAATGTGTTAAATACGAAAAGATGTAAGCTTCATGACAAATATGGTCCGCGGAAAACAACAACAAAAAGTGGAAAGTGAGGAAAGTNTGACAGGCTTAGGACTAGCTTGGGTAACAGCTGATTTCTGCAAACCACATTTTGTGTATCTGACCGAAGACGACCGGTGGCTTTTCGGGAATTAGTAGTGATATTAATTACTCTATTGCGGGCAATAAACCATGCTTTGTATTTATGCTCAACTCTTATTCACACGCTTTTTTGCTTAGACCATTTTACCTGAAATTGTGAAACGCAAACACGGAATATGCCACATCACATTTTCTCTCTTCTCTCCTTCAGTTATGGGAAAAACTATTGGAATCAAAAGTCAGGAGTTTTCTACTCAGCAACTGTTACATGGTATGAAGATGGGTTGTTTTAATTTAGCGTATTTTTTACGTTCCATTTTAGACAAATAAAAGCTTCATCAAACCATCTTTCAGAGGTTTTCATTGAATATGATCGTAAAGTGGCAGTCATTTTTGTTCGTGCTGCTACTAGCATAGCAGTGTAACTTGAAGAAAACACATTTCAAGTACCAACAGGCACTTTACCCTTTGGAAGCATACTGTTCTGTCCAGAAAAGTTATTTTTTTACTGTTTAATACTACGCATCACGAATAGCTCTACGTATTATAGTTGCTTTGAACAAATAATCACGTTTTGGTTTCTAAGATAATCAGAATGAATTTACTGTGCTTGTTTTGCTCATTTATTTGCACTGAATAAGTACAGTAAATAATGTCAACGTTCAACTCGTGGTCACTGGAGTTTTAGCTGATCGGTACGGAAGTAATGCACACGATTTTCAAGTTAGAAATATCACGTTCACATTTGTTGTAAGAACGAAAATTGAGTCAAGTGCAATCTGAGTATACGTTTCATTGATTGTGTACTTCAAAATGCGAATGTCCGATTTTTACATAGGTTAATAATGCGTCCCATAACTTTGAAGTATATGCTATAAAAGTGGGTACCAACCCATCAAAACTCAACATTTTGGTGACTCAATATTCATTTGAACAATTGGGTTTTCACCAATAAGATACAAGCAGCTCGATGGGAAATAGTCGGACAGTAAACTGCCAGGTCTCCCATTGAAATATAATTTTATCGACCATATTTTCATCCGTTTAAGTCATTTTTACGGGCTTCTTAATACGATATTGATACGGTTTGCACCAAAGTTCAAGGAATCTCATGCTTTTAGTACTCCAGAGTCTAGGATTATGTTATCTACTGTGCTTCATTAATAGTGAGTTGTCAAGAATAAACATTCCTTCTAACAGCAGAATGAAAATCATCATAAGCTGAATGCCACATAGGTGGCTTCAATTATGTTTACAAACAATGATACACTTTACCTACGCGTAACCAGTAACAGTCAGCGCAGTTTCAAAACGGTACTATCGAATATCATAGAGTCAGACAAACTTTGTAAACTGGTTTACAAATGACCCTGAATTATTAGCAAAAGTCAGACGTTTGTTCAAATGTGAAAGGAACCTAAGCCAAAGGAATAATTTTGACGGTCACAACAAAGCATTTGTAGTAAAGCTTACGATGACAGGATCCCCGTAAAACCAGATTGTTTTAGCTACATAGCCTTGAGTCGCACAGATCAGGTAATTCGTGAACGATCTGGTGGGACGGGGATAAACAAGCAAGCAAGCAAAGAAAGCACTAAGATGGAAGTAAAATATCTTGCATGCTCATTTAACTATTCCATAAAAAGATCAAAAGTACCAGATTGATCATGGAGACTCACCGTCATCGTTATCATACAGCGAAATAGACGGAAGCGAACTTCACTGGTTATTGCGGAGCTCAACAGATACATATTTTAATACAAATAACTCAGGTAATGGAAATCGGACTTATTCATAAGGAAAGAAAGTTGAATCTTATTGGTTACCAATGAGATTAACAAACAGTTCAATTTTTCATGTACCTCTCTTCAAGCATTATAAACTGCTGCAAACCGACATCAAGAACACCAGAGCTATTGGCTCATCGCTATTTCTTTCAGTGTCTTCAGCCTACCAGTCACTGATTTGTTTGAAATCCAAACTATAGGAAGAGAAATACTCACTTTACCCAATGTCTCTGAATTTCTTCATTCCTCGTCCTCAAGTCATCTATTGGCATCCACAGGAATTGCTGTAACCCAAAAAGGGGCCAGGCGTAACTCGAGGTTAATAACTTGCTCAATTTAGCACACGCGCGCAAGCTTCATTACCGCTGATGTTCGGAAAACCTTCAGTCAATTCATGCTTCCTCTGTTCTTTAGCACGACTTTATTTTATTTTTCAGGACGTAGAAAGTGGCCAATCAAAGGGCTCCGTATAGCACACACAGAGAGAGAATCGGAGAAGTCAGATGGGGAATTAATCGGGTTACTTTACCACCCAGCCACTCCCGCCTAAGTGTAAACTGAAAGCCTCACATGGCGAAGTGGAGCTGCCCACACGCTTACACAACAGATACTTTCTTTCAAATGCAGTGAAACAACATATCCATGCCAAAGATGTCTCAGTCCTGCATACACTGCTCAAGCCATTTTGCTCTTTATGTTTATCTACTTTAATGAGCTTCTGTCATATGTAACGTAATGGCCTTGGGTAATAAAAGCATTTGGTCATAACTCACATCCGACTATCCAGCATCAGAACCAGGAGATGCGACAAGCAGTTTTGCATCCACTTTAAACGTTAAAAGGGTAAATTGCTTACTTGGGGGGGGGGGGGGGAGGTAGCGAAGTTCGTTATTCCGTCGGGTGGGTTTTGTGAGCCCCTCATATATTCAAACAGACTGCCGATGGTGCATGGCTTACTTTAAACCGTACAGTTCTTCGCTAGATACCCACTCAATACAGGCACTGTAGAGATCACTTTGGGAGCTTTTCAACATTTTACCTAAGACGGAACGATGAGATCAAACACCCTTTAGGAACAGCACACCGAAAGATATTCCTAGTTCTTTATTGGTCCTTGCCAGGCCAGAAAAATCCGTGTGCAGTAACTTAAGTAAGTTTGTATATTTTTCAAACTTCTTTTCCAAAAAAAAGAGCAAAAGAGGACCTCCCGAAAAACTTGGTTCAACGATCCTTTTAGTTCGAGAAACAATGCTATCATTGTTCAGCAGTGCGTGTCACGTTTCGCGAGGACTTGGTGCAACGGGGAGTTCGATCAATACACACTGAGTTGGCTTGTTATTCAAGGATAACAATTTCTCATTAAGCCGCCGAACAAAGAGGTATGATGGAGGCTATTAGTTTACTGGGAATGAGGCGCAAACCTATCCAACTATTCTTGGTACAGTCATTCCTTGATCTTTTATAGAAAGTAGCTACGGTCAATGATCATTCCACGAACGAAGAGATACAATTTTTGAAACAATGACTGCTACCGTTAGAGGATCATTTGAAATGCCCACGAAGCTTCAGCTTCAACAGACGAGATAATGTGAATGACACTAGATCAACTGAACTGTTTGTTATCATGCTCCACCTAGCGGTCCAGTCGCGGAGCCTCATTATGTTAAGCTTGTTTACTTTAAATGGACACAACCAACTGTTCCCATGGATTCAGTATAACGTTGAAGATTCGGTTCTATTATTGAGTACAATGCCAACTTCGCGCCAATCCTACAGAACGGAGTTTGTCATCGAATGATGTACTAAGGAAATACCTTAAAAACATATCCAGCCCGAAGAACTCACTAACACGAACAAATCCGATGTAGTTCAATAGGTAATAGTCATACAATGCTGAATGGCCGTCTGCGATATGCACCAGACATCACTTCTTAATGAGTCCATTGCATGTGCCAGAAAACGTCTGTGAACTCAGTTGCGTCAGGATTCCAATGCTGAAGATCTGCAGACTCGGAATTTACCAACGCTTCGGAACCTTTATTTGGTGTCCAACTACTACAACTTTTGTTCGGCAGAGAGCTTTGGCGAGCGAAAGACACGTTACCTGAAGGCAAGTTATCTGTCGGAGGAACGGTTAAACAGAGACGGTCGGGTATGAAAAACAGAGTTAAGCAAAGGTAGAAATATCTGAGCGGTAGCTCACTTATCACTACTCACCCCGACCGGTGAAACAGACCGTACGGTTGGGACTATCCTGCGCTAGGACCGATGCAGTTTGCATTTTATTAGTTTTTGTACATTTTGGATGAATGTGTAATGATGGGATTCGAAACAGCAAGCAACACAACGTTTAGGGTTCTCAAACAAGGCTTTCCGTTTTGTCAAGAACCTGAATGCAAAGCAATGAGTAGGTACAAGAAAATGGAGACGCATTTAATTGGTTCCATTGCTTTTCCATGATTTTAACAAATGAGGAGATTCAACCTTGTTCAACTTATACTCTCCCACCTTCGAGGTTTGATTACGCGTTTGACCTAATATAAGCCATCTTGTGTTGCTGTTTGGGTAACAGGTAAACAATCCATTGGAATAAAAAGTTTAGTCTCTTAGCGATTAGGATGTGGATAATAAATACCTTTAAAAAAACCAGCGAGCTGTTAAACCATAGTGGCAAGACATGTGCAAAGTCGTCTGTCTTTTCAAGTTTGATTAGGCTGCAAAAAATTAATGGAACTTATTAGAACGGAGTGAATGACCACATCTATTTATGTGAACGAGGAATAAACTGTGAACACAAGTAAATTTATCGCACATATATACATTAAGTGATCAACATGATATATCGGTTTTTATACGATGAACAGAAGTCCACATGTGAAAAACGATTCAGTTTTCTTGATCTTTTTATCCTAAATTTTAAGATCAATCGTTTCGGGTTAATAGTAGCATTCATCTCGGACTATTATGTGTACAATTTATATTGATGGTTTCATTTCCCATAGATCTACACTTTACGATGGTCATATCTCTATTGATGACATTTGCCGGGGACGGCAAACGAATTGGTGAGTCCCTCTTTTCTCGTGTTTTGTGGTTTCATTTCATAAAATATGTTCAAAAAATGATTTAAAAACAGAAAAAAGTAAATATTTGAAATGCACTAAAAATAATTTTGCTTGCTTCAATACACGAAAGAACTTACTTTATCAACTTGTCCGCATGGCAACTAAGGCTACTTTGTTGGCATCCTCCTCTGAATCCAAGTGGAGATTATATATAGGTTTTGTCAATATGATACATTCGAACAATGGATAGTATTGTCACATTAAACAACAAATTTGCCATTTGCGATGAGTACAGGTTAAGAAACTATGATATCTTGGAAATAAACTACCTGAAAGAAATGAAACATTTTAGTGAAACACCCACCTTAAACTTCGAGAATGTAACCCCCATTACTCATGTTAGAATACTGGTAAGAAGTATTTTGCTAAACATTTTAGCTGTCAGTTCACTAAACATTGGGATGATATTTGCAATGTTGACACCCCATCATACGTTTTGAGGAATGGTTCAACCATGCTGATGCATCAGAACTTTCAGTCTGAAAAACATCAGCCAAATATAAGGAGAATAATAAACTGTTACCGCCTAAATGATGAAGAGCACGATGAACTCATGTGAGGATAGATAAACCCTTTAACGATTGTGTCGCCTCGCACACATTCACCCATACAAGCAGATTGCATCTCTTTGACCTTGACTTTCAGGTGCGCTGTAGTATGATCTCCACAATCCAATTCGGGACTCCTGATCACACTGAACGTTGTCCGATTCAACAAAGTGGAAAGGCTGGAGTTAGTCGGCACCTTCCTGTGGATAAATATAAATTCACGAGGGAAATTTTCGATTGCATTAGTTTCCGTAATGGATACGGTGTTGCTAAGTCTTTCAGGTTGAACGCTGATGATAGTTACAATTGTTTTAAATCGTTATTTTAAGCAGAGATGGATGGCGTGATTTAGTGTTGGTTTTAGCTAACGCTGCGCTGGAGCACCCATCCGAAATCGTGTCGTGTTAACCATGAAAAGAAAATCTAATGCAGCCCTACTGCATCAAATGGAATTTTACGGCGTTTCATAGAGTACCAGCTGCCGGAATGCACCAAACCATTTACTAATCTAAAATCTCTTAAAATCCTGGCGTATGCGAAACATTCCCCTGCTTAGTTGTGAAGTTCGAAATAACTCGGAATACGTTGATTAGTCACTATGGATGAGTTTATTTCATGCGCTACTGACTTCTGAGGATGTTGCATTACACAGCTCATTGAATGTTGCATATTGGCGCTTCAGAAAACCACGTATTTGAGGATGAGGTCCTGATGGAGCTACTCGTCGGAACATCAGAATGTAAGTCTTGTTCTCCCGTGCAGAAATGAAATTGTAAAAATTGCCGAAGGAGATATTTCGTTTGGAAAAATATTAAACCTTTTTTGCCTCCCCTTTATTTTGCAAAAGAGCCATCGAAACTTATATTCCTTTCATTTCTTTGAGCTCAATATTCAGTAGGAATGTGAATATTTTGTGTGTGTTTAGTTGTTCACTGGAGGTATATGTGTAGATGTTGAGCGGGAAAGCATGCTTTTAAATCTGGCTGCTTATTTACTGCTATTGTTAAAGCTTGAGTTAGTTGCTTTCACTACTCCTTAACAGTCCTCAAATCGTCTAACCTGTTGATGCACGCATCAAAGTAGTCACTTGATGAGAACTAAGTGACTGTTAGTTAGTCTTGGAATTTTGTAGAAACATAAATTTAGTTTTTTTCCGGAAATATTTGAAACTTTTAGCCGAAAATTTAATGAAGAGAATGTTCAGATCAATAATTAACTCAATCGCCAAGATAGCAAACAAATGACAGATACGACAATACATTCACATATAAACAATTAAAACAACTAAGGGAGAGGCAACAGGACAAGCTGAGTCGCTGGACAGAGGTACGTGACCGAATGGGTGTGGAAGCCAAACCGGTGAGCCTCACACGTCTCTGGTGCCAACCGACATCACCACATATCGAACAACCCAGGTTACTTCGTGTGACGCTGGCCAGTGAAAACGTTGAAAATGTTCTTCTTTCTATTTTTCTCATTGCACACGGGTTTAGCAATACCAGAAGTTTACCGGGAAGTCCTTGGACCGAGCGTGTACACCAATGGAACGATTCTAACAGTGCACCTGATGCAGATAACTCGCCGGCGATTCTCATACACGGAGTGCCACAGCTGCCCGAAGCCGATGAATCCAACTGTCGAAAAAATGATTTTTACGAATGGCGCTTCATTCAGGAATTGTGAGACTGCCACAACGTCTCTACCACGGCCGTTGAATGCCTTACGCGTTCTCCCAATTATCGTGGAGATTGCCCGCAAATAATGAAGGTAACCCTTGGGACACCAAAAATGGTAAACACAGTTATCCAGTCATGGTATGAACACAGAATCAGAGGCCTCAATGAACTACGCGTACGATCGATGCTGAATTCAGGACCGAAAAATTGTCCACATCACATCGCGCGAGAAACACTGCAAACTTCATGCTCAACTCCGACCCCATTAGACCAAACCCAACAAACCCAAACAACTACGGCAAAAATGTCTGCCGGCCGACGACGAGGTCGGCCAAATTACGTCCCTAAACTCCAAGGGATTTCTGCACCGACAACGACTGAACTGTTTCTATACCAATGCTCAGGGTTTTTTTCAGTAAGTTTCCAGAAGTGAAACTACATTGTCGCACCGGTCGATGGGATCTCATTGCCGTAACCGAACTCTGGTTGATGACTGACATTTTGGACTCCGAGCTGCGATTACCGGGCATGGAGCTATTGACGCGTGATCGTCTAACGCGAGATGGGGGCGTGTTGATCTACCATCATAACAGCTTGGAATTCGAGGGAATCGTTCGCTGCTTCAGATAGGTTATGGTGTAAACTGAATCTGACACAACATGATATCGGGTTTATCGGTGCAGTCTATCACCCTCCTTCGTCAGCAGATTCATCAAATGAGACTTTGTTCCAAACAATGTTTTACTACTTGTCACTGAATCTCATCCATGTTCTTGTTATGGATGACTTCAACTGTCCGAAACCGAGCAGCGCGACTACATCGTGTACGCCATTTGAACGACAGTTGAAGCAGTTCATTCAGTCACGTCCGTTGTACAATCATGTGAAGGAACCCACCAAGTTTGGAACCAACCAAATTTCGCCACTTTTGGATCTAGTAATGACAAATGAAGAATTGATGGTCAAATCAGTTGCAATCTCAACTCCGTTGGGGCACAGTGCTCACGCTGTATTATTGTTCGAATACTTTTGTTACACATCAGTAATAACAGCTTTTTTGGGTCGCTTTTGCAGCACACCTGACTATGCAGGACTAAACAACCTGGCTCAAGGAATCCAATTAACCTCCCCTGATATAGGCTGCAATCCCCTGGAATCCTGGAGAAAATTTACTAACAACATCACAACATTGGTGGATGCCGTAGTGACCTAGCCAACTACCGATCCGTCACTATCCTAATAGTGTTGTCCAAAGTCAGGAAATCTATTGTTACAGATTCGGTAATTGATCATCTGAATAAAAATGACTTACTGTCCCCAGCCCAGCACGGGTTTCGAAAAAATCGTTCATGTGCAACTAATCTGATTTTGGCTCGGGACGATTGGACTCATGCTGTAGACCAAGGCAAAGGGGTAGATGTTATTTACCTGGAATTCTCTAAAGCATTTGATAGAGTAAACCATCAAATACTGATACGGAAGCTGTATAACTATGGAATTCGTGGACCCGTACTTAGCTGGATCGAGGAATTTCTTCGCCTACGCACCATGTCGGTTCGTACTTCCGATTCACTTTTTGATCCTATAGATATCAACCTTGGGGTTCCACGGGGATCTGAGCTAGGCTCACGTCTTTTCCCTGCCTTTATAAATGATCTTCCAGACGTCCTCGGACCACAAACTATGCTGTTTACGGACGATGCCAAAATATGGAGAACAATAACAAAACCAGATGATTCATTTGACCTCCAGAACGCCCTTGACGAAACCCACAGATGGTCTGTCTCCAACGATATGGAAGTTAACGTTACCAAATTAAAGTTTTATCACCACGTCACTCTGGTCGTTATTTCTACACTCTCGGACACGAAACTCTGCCTCATGCTCTATC